>JAJHUR010099904.1:0-11144 GCA_027495735.1 Lutjanus campechanus | reverse complement strand
CTCCTCCTCCTCCTCTCCTCCCCCCTCCTCTTCCTCTTCTTCTTCTTCTTCTTCTCCCCCGCCCTCCTCCTCCTCCTCCTCCTCCTCCTTCTTTTCTTCTTCACCTTTCACCCCGGTCCCTGCTGGTCTCCCGGCTGGTCTCTGCCCTTGGCTCTGGCCTGCACTCGGCCTGTGGTTGTGAGTTTGAACCCCGCTGTGTGTCGGCGGCTCTCTGCTCTCCTCACTGGATGGAGGAGGAGGAGGAGGAGGAGGAGAGGAGGAGCATCAGGACGAGCATCAGGACGTGTGGAGCTGCCGGATGATCCAGCAGGAGGATTTGACTTGTCTTCGCCCTTCAGGTCAGAGCTCTCATCACTGCAGACAAACAGAACATGAATCTGTCAAAATGTGTAAAAAGCTTCTAAAACAGAGATTTTTTACATGTTTAAGGCTTTTAACAGATGAAAAAGACTCACTGAGAACAGATGAATGAGGCACATTGTTGTTAAGATGTGTGTATAATATATAAAGTTCTGTGGTGATGTAAATGTACTGCTGGTATGTTTATAACTGATCTGATTTCCTTCTGTTGTCACCTGTTTTGATCTTGTCGTGGTGGAGGTGTGTTTGTGACCGTCGCCTCCATGTTCGAGTTCCCTCCCTGCGGCTCCTCGCTCTCCTCGCTGGACTGAGGGGAAAGCCGTGGTTTGGGGGGTCTGCTGGCCCGACGGCAGGGAGGTGCGGGGCCGCCGCACCGCTGCGACGGCAGGCTGTGGTTAAAGTGTGCGGCCGCCATACACTCTGCTGTGGTTCTGTCACACACACACTGCAGCTTGTCACACACAGAGACGCCCTGACCTGAGGAGGAGACGGAGAGGGAGGTCAAAGGTTACGAGTGAGAACTCCAGATCATATTCAGCTAAAAGGGTGGGTCCATGATTTAATTTAATTTATGTATTTTATGGTTTTATCTCATTCTGTCCCTTATGTATTTAAATCTGAACAATCAAATGTTGGTTTTGTAATGATGCTGATGTCTCAGTCAGTCTGCTGTACTCACATCGTGGTTTCATGTTCTCACAGGAGATCTGAGCGCTCAGTTTCCTCCCCGACTTGCAGCCCATGGAGCTGATCTGCTTCAGGCAGCAGTGGTGGAAGAAGCAGCACCTGATGAGGAGCAGCAGAGGTGATGAACAATGTTTAGGTGCTTAATGAGCTTCTTAAAGGTGGAGTCACAGGTGGAGCTACAGGGTGATGTTTTGTCACATTAAAGCACAAACATTATTCGACTTATTTTAAGTAGTGAGCTACACGAATCGCCCACAGTGATGGTGAATGAAACTGGCAGCTGCCTCAAAGATCAGCTGATCTAATAAATTCTGATAATAAATTCTACTTTATTTCTGTCAGTGACCGGACAGGCTGTGATGTCCCCTGGTCTCATGCTCCTCCTCTGACAGTTCTTTCACTCGCCATGTCAGAAATGTCAATGAATTTATTTTGAAGTTTGCAACAGAATATTAAAAGGAAGCTGTGTCATGCGTAGAATAATCGCAGAAAATAATAGGTATGAAATCATTTTATTCAATATATTTTATTCCATTTCTTCTTGTCATACATGTCTGGTTTTGCAGTCGTGAATGTTCTGTTGGACTGCTTTGTTTTTCCCATGTTCACATCGGTTCTTATGCTTTTAAATCACTTCATCTAAATTACACTACGTGTGAGCTGTAACTCATCACTTTGTCTTCATCCTCCTCATCCTGCAGCTGCTGACCTGTCCAGCTGGTCCAGAGGTTGACCCCCGCCCTCCTGTCCACAGTAGCAGCCGTACATCTCGTACTCGTGCGGGCATCTTCCTGTCAGGCAGTGGAGCATCTCCCCCAGAGCCGGCATCTCCCGCCTGGCTCGCCCGTCGCTGCCGTACACGGTGAAGGAGAGGCTGCATTCTGTTTGGAAACACAGGTGAGTACTTTACCTGAGATTAAAGTACGCGAACATATGCATAAAGGATTTACATAATTAAAGCTTTATAGACAGGTGTTGAAGTCAGCTTAAACATGACTGTTTACAGATGGCAGGTGGTTGATCATAAAGCTCAGGGACACAGGACAGAATAATGCAACAGCAATGAGACAGTCATAGGAGACACTTCAGTCTCAGTATGTCTGAACAGGCCATGTTGCCTTTAATATCCTTTTAACAGCGACGTGCAACCAAAGGGACGGAGATGCAGTGTTTTACCTTTGCTGTCTGGCTGCAGCTGGATGTCGCTCAACCCAACAGACTCCAGCAGGGACCAGGCGAAGAACGGCACCGTCCTCTTCTGAGCTACGTCCCAGTCTGCCAACAGACCCACAACCAATTTAAGAATAATAACTGAGCCACAGCAGCTTCAAAGAGCTTAAATATCATCATCAGAGAGGGACAGAGGACATCCTGAAGATACGAAGAGCCTCCCTGATATTGAGTTAAAGCAGCAGAGTGTGAAGCAGTGGTCGCCTCAAGGTCAGAATCAGAAATATTTTTATTGATCCCCGGGGGAGTATCTCACTGAAAGTACTCTTCTGCCTGACCAGCACATCGCGGACTGGGTGTGAGACATTGTCCAAGATAATCCGTAGCTTACACGGCCTCCTCCTAAGGTGGAGTGTCCCTTCAGTCTGCTGGAGAACTCCTGCTCCGAGTAAAGGAGCTAAAATATCAGTGTTGTGTTCACGAGCGATGTGAAAATGAAGCATGAATAAGAGCCCGTTCAGCCGTCCACTCTCACTCACTCACTGACTTTGATGCGCCCTCCTGCCAAGTCCCACCGTGAAGCGTTTGAGGGCTCTGATGTTGCTGAGTTTTTGAGCAGTTTGCACACTTTCCTGAAATTTGTAACACTGCAGAGTAACACACAATACAAATCACTGTGACGTTAAAACAGCAGTTACAGTGTTGTCTCATGACGATGACTTCTCAGTATGTTGATGATCCAAAGTGAGGTTATGTTTGATTGATTCCTGTCAGGAAAGTCTCAGTGCAGGTGACAGACAGGTGCAGTGACACATTAATGGCATTAGTAAATTTACTGAAGTACTTTACTCGAGTACAATTTCGAGATAATTATGAAATTATGTGATTGAACAGTTCAGTGGATTCTTGTTTTCTGTATTGAATCATCTGTATTTGTGACCCATCTGGTCTGGGACCTCCTCAGGACCCCCCCAGGAGGAACCAGAGGACACGTGTGTGCAGACCAACATCTGGGCACCTCTGCAACACCTTCTGCCACCAGACCTGGATCAGCAGCACAGAACAGACGGACGGATTAAACACAGTCTCCTGTTCTTTTTTGTCACTGAGGTAAGAGATCTTACTGAAAGTTCATTAATGTGTTAAAAGAGAAAATGCTGCTGCGTCTTCAGCTTTAACTCATCCAGTATTTATTATGTTGCCTGCTTTGTCGTAAGCAGCAACTCCTCAGAGGAATCAGAGCTGAAATTAATCATCTGCTATTATGATAATCAATACACGTTACACAAAAATGACAAACATTCACCGGTTCCAGCTTCTCAGTGGGATGATTTTCTGCATGTTTTATGTGATGCAGCTGTAGTTTAAGGCCCAAATGCACTAAAAGCATCTAACGCTCATGTTGTACACTAGTTGTTTTCAATAGAAGAACAGGCACTGAAAGCATCTTGACACACGTCAAACTGCCTTGACACTCCCACTCTCAACTTTCAATTTTAGTGCATCAAAGCAGCCGCAGTACGTGTTTGGGGAAAGATAAACGGAACAAAAAAGGCACGGACATGAGGAGCGAGGGCTGACGGAGCTGCAGCACCACCTACACAAGTAAAAGGAAAGATTGAAAACTTAAAAAAGCGTAGTGCGTTTGGGCCTTGAGTGAATATCTTTTTGTTACCGTCTTAGGTTCATATTGGATCATATAGCTGACTTGTTAGTCACCAGCTGGCCTGCGTTCAAGAGTCACCTGGTTTTGTCAGAGTTTGGAGGTTCTTTCAACCCCGCGGCTTTATTGTAAGATCAGGACTGTTAGTGAGCTTTGTGGGCGGAGACTGACCATTGATTCCAAGTCCCTTTATTCTAAAACCCAAACAGAAAATCTGAAAAATTTCCCAGTGGAACAAAAGCCCATTTGTCAGATGGCCTGTTATCCCAAAAACAAAAGATATAAACGTTTCTACTTCTTCCTACTGTACAAAAATGAAGCCAAAATGTCCCCGATACGAGAGCGGCCATCTTGTGCAGGTGATGCAGTGATGGAGGTTGAAGCTGTGATATCAGGGTCTTTCCCAGACACCTCAGCTGTCAATCATGATGTGAAACCTTGTTTATAGCATCAATTAACTAATTAAAACCCCAAAAAATAACACGTGAACATACATCAGTGTGATAAGAAGTTCCCAAAATGACAGAAACAGCATTTTACTTTATATCTTATATTTTTTATTGTGGTCGTCATTGTTGTCTGTGACCTCTCTTGTGCTGCCGTCTTGGACACGTCTCCCCCGAAAAAGAGATAACTGATCTCAGTGGGATTTAATTGGTTAAATATGGGTGAAATAAGTAAATAATTCTTGTTTCTCTCTGCTGAATTTTGTACGTCACACCCGACATTTTGTGAAAGTTAATCCTCTAAAGTCCTCAGAAGACCCGGACTCTGAGCTAAAGGAAATTAAAAAACACGTTGGCTTCGAGATAAAACTCGTGTCTGACCGTGTTTAACCTGCAAGAACAAAAAAGCCTGAAGCCAAGAAAGAAAACATCAGATCAGTTCACACTCAGCGTGGTGCTGCATTAGTGGATGTTTCTGTCCTAATTATCCAGTTTACTCCTCCATATTGGAATAATGTGAATTTATTGTTCATGTCTAATGTGGGCTGGTGTTTCTTCTGGCTGTCATAGATTACTTAATTTAACTTCTATACCCGTTTAAATATAATTAACTTTATTGAACCCACGAGAGAAACCTGCTTAATTTATTCATTTTATTTAAATTTCATTTAATTCAGCAAATCAGTGACGACGAGAGGCCAAATGGGAAGAGACAGAAGGCGTCCTGATGGGGGATTGGAAGAAAAGAGAAGGTAAGGCAGAAACGCAGCATGCTGCTTGTATTTTGAATATTTTTGCTACACTTTTTTACAGCCTTGCAAACTTTACCATCTGTGCCTTTCTCCTGCGAGCTGTCTGCCTGCTCTCCTTCCACACATGGAGCTTTCTCCGCCGTGTCTGACTTCTGCTGCAGCTCCTCTTCAGAGTCGGCCACGGTGGTCGTGTGCGATGTTACAGTTGTGGTTCGGGAGGACGTGTTGGTCTCTGATCTCGGTTTGATGGAGGTGAATCGGCTTCCTCGTGTCGTCTGAGAGACGCCTCTCGTTGGAGTTGGTGCTGAGGCTGCGGAGTGTTTAGAGAACATCTGGAATCAGTGTTTATTATCAGTTTAGTTTAGTTAGAAACACAAGTTACTTAGCTCGTTTTTATAGCCTAACATTAGCCTTTTTATTTCTGTACTACGAAGCAGGTTCAACATACCCCGGGGATCTTTAAGTGATCTGGTTTTACTAAACCTAACAAAGGCGATCAGAGATGAGTGGTAATATATTTATTCTATCATGCGCTTTTCAGGATACTCAGACACTTTACATGAGTTAAAATGATCATAGAAGATAATAAATTAACAACATTAATCACACATTAAAAACAGCTCAATGCATTAATTAAAAGCCTCTCATGCGCTCACATCTGGATGTTTTCAAAAGGGTGTCTGATGTTTTCAGCTGGGAAAAAAAAAACGTGAACTTCAAATATGACTCTTCCATCATTAGAGCACGAGTAGATCTGAATATAATTACATCTGCCCAGTCTGTTAAATTAATGTGCTGCTTATGTGTACTCTTGAGAAAGTTTTATTCTTTCAGAAGAACTAACTTAAATATAAAAACATTATTCAAAGCGGTGAGCAGGTTGACTTTCCTATGTTTCATTAAGTACAGTAGGTGGGATAAGTACGAGGCTTTAGTGCTTCAATCAGTCTCTGTTGTAGGATGATATCAGAATTTAAAGGCACATTGATCTGCGCACTAAACACTGAGCTCCACGGGACCTTGTTGACGCCCAGTGCTGTTTAATGAAGCGATTTGATTGGTCAGCAGGCGGTGCTTTATCCATATCGATCTCTTATCTTGAACATAACCTGCCGTACCGTTGCCGTTACCATGGCGATCTACCTCGGTAAAAAGTGAACCACCATCGTAGGACCAAAAACCTTGAAAGTCACCTCGCTAACCACAAATCCTGCTCCGTAGTCCAGGCCCCTGGTGTTCATTTATGAGGATTATCTTGCTGAACAAAATGCGTCAGTATCATAAACAAAATACATCATCCCTTCAGCACTCTATTGTACTGAACAGTTAAATTTTGCACTTATTATTTTTACCAAACTAAAACACAGCTCCCATGATGCTTTGTGAGCAGCCTGTGCAAAAACGGCTGCTGCTACACCTGCTCGATGCTAACAACATAATAAAATGCTCTGATTTTACTGTCCAGTACAATTAGACATGCTGAAATATTTCAGGCTAATTAAGCTAGTCTGGATGAGTTGCTTTTAAATTGAACAAACTGAATTGATACAAATGATAAAGTAAGCTGTACTGCTGTGTTTTGTCACTTAACTCTAGAAGTATCTATCAGGAAAGACAGTTTTTGCTTTTATTCCTCCAGATTTTGAGATTTTTTTTCACGGTTTTCTGAATCCTCTCAATAATAAAGCAGGTGAGATTCACAGAACTCAGCAGTGATGTGTTTCTCCAGAATCAGTGTCTACCAAGTCGAAAGAAAGTCGTACCAAAGAAAACTCTCAGGTGTTTCCTGTGGATGATTCACAGAGACACAGAGGTGCTGTCGCTGAATTTTATAAATATAATTATAGATCTCTGACACCGATGTCTCCTGTGGAGAGAGATTTTTTTAACACGACTGGACAGACGATTCCCTGTCGTGCAAATATTCCCACATATTAAAGCGATTCTGACACTTTCTGCAACAGATGCAAATTTCCAAGATGGTGCAAACGTTGAATTAATTCCACTCTCCCTGTGCGTTAATGTGATGCTAATTCATTCATTCATTCATAGATTTTTCCAGGTGAAGTGCTGCTGCGCCTGCAGCTGCCTCACCTCGGCTCAGGGGAGCAGCAGCAGGCGTCTGCAGTCGCACGTCTTCCTCTCGTGAAGCGTCAGGAGGCGTCGCTGCGGCGGTTCCGACTGAGCTGCTGTCTGGTCGTGAGCTTCTCGTTGAGGATCTCTCTGTCGCCGTGGTGATCAGTTCTGGGCCTGTGGAAGTGGCAGATTACTGAGTGAGGAGAGCGATCCTGGAGCTGTTTATTAAAAAACTCATTTCTTTAAACAAATATTTGCCTTTATAGTCAAAAATCACACAACCTACATTTACCAGACGTGACAGCAGGGCTGGAATTGTTTTCATCTTGTGAGTCTGTGTGTGTGTTTGTGCGTCGTCATGGAGACACTCGTTGTAGCAGGAACTAGCAGGGGTGAAAGTAACTAATACTCAGACTACTTTGATTAAGTCGTTTTTGGGGACCTTTTTTGCACTACAGACGTGTCTAAGTTATGTTAAATTACTTTATTGTAATGTATTGTAATTGAGTAATATTTTAGTAATGTAACAGTACTTGCACAGAAGTGGTTTTGAGTACTTTTCCAGGTTTATGTGTCTGTTTCCTGTACTTCTTTGACACTGTTGTGTTGACAAAATGTCCACAAACAGTCTTGAAACTTCACAGGTGTGTTTTAAAGCCTATTTTCCACCCCAGAATGATAATCCACTCAGTATGTACTCACCCCTGTGCTGATGTGATGATGAGTGAAGATCTTCAGTTCACAAAACAATCCTGGAGTTTCAGCAGAAAACAGGGTTGCAGCCAAATCCAGTACAATGGCAGAGATCGGTGACCACAGATAAAATGTAAAAAAGAACACAAAACAAACAAAATGTCTCCATCCTGTTCGTGTGGTGTAATCCAAGTGTCTGCGAGCCGCGACATTAAAAAGTAACCACAAAAGACGCCATTTACACCATGTTTTTAGCCGAAATGTCAACTGTAGCATGTAGCAGGTAGCATGTAAACATGGCGTCGATCTCGCAAGACTTCATATATCTCTTAATGGATGCACGTGTGAAAATATCGCGAGATATACGAAGTCTCGCGATACATCGATGCCATGTTTACATGCTACCTGCTACATGTTACAGTTGACATTTCGGCTAAAAACATGGTGTAAATGGCGTCTTTTGTGGTTACTTTTTAATGTTGCGGCTCACAGACACTTGGATTACACCACACGAGCAGGATGGAGACATTTTGTGTTTGTTTTGTGTTCTTTTTTTTAAACATTTTATCCCTGGTCTCCATTCACTGACATTAGCTGCAACCCTGTTTTCTGCTGAAACTCCAGGATTGTTTTGTGAACTGAAGATCTTCACTCATCCTCACATCGGCACAGGGGTGAGTACATATTGAGTGGATTATCATTCTGGGGTGGAATATCGCTTTAAGATCATAATGAAGGTCAGGTTCGAAGATGGGTATGAGTTTAGCCCATGTGTAGTAATTGTGGATCAGAACGTCAAAATGTTCACAGTCTCTATCTGATCACAGCTAAATTAATTTAAAAAGTGAATGTTTATAATATACAGTAAGATTTCACTTCTTTATCATCTATTAAAGGGATAGTTTGGATTTTTTGAAGTGTATTTATCCACAGTCATGTTTTACTCACAGTAGATGGCTTTCGACACAGTACTTTTAGAATCGAGTCACACGTAAGTAATTTTACGTCACAGAACCTGGAAGTTGCTGGTCTATCGCTGCCTCGATTGGCTTGTTGATTTGTGTTATTGTGTGACTTTGCTGTTTAAAAGGGTTAGTTTGGATCCAATAAACCTTCTGTTGTTCTAACAGGTTAAATGACTGTTTTTGCAAAAGAAGCTGGTTGCTTTGGAGAAAGCAATATTTGGCTATAACAGCAATTTCCTGCTGGAAAAGTCTGTGTGACAGCAAAGTAAAGCTGTGAAAATATTGTAAATACAGCATACAGCTTTTCCATGGCCACAGCAGTACATCACTTAGCTTCCTACATCAGTACTCCTGCTGCTTCTCCCAACTGTGTCGACCTCCATCTACTGCAGGTAAAACACTGAATATCTATGTTACAACTAAACTATCCTTCAAAGCAATTTGGGAAATTCACTTTCTCCTTTCTTTGTCTTGGTGAACAGTTAGATGAGAAGATTGATACCACTCTCATGTCTGTAGGGTAAATACTGTATAATGCTACAGGCAGCAGGTGATTAGCTTAGCTTAGCATTAAGACTGGAAACAGATAGCCTGGCTCCCTCTGAAGGTAACAAAACCTGTCTACAGGTCGATCGGCAGAGTGACCTGCTCTTCACAGACAGTTTCAGACTATTTCTTGGCTGAGAGTGGTTACTAGGCAACCAGTGGAGACTCTAGATTCGGTGACTGGTTGTGGCTAATAAGTTGTCAGCAGCATTAATAAAAATGTAGTTTTAGAGGTGCTGGTAAACAGTTTTCGTTACATTCAGACAGAGTCAGACTCGCTGTTTCCAACTTTTTATGCTAAGCTAAGCTAAGCTAAGCTGCCGCCTGTAGTTAGCCGTTGCTGCTTGGTATCAATCTTCTCATAAAACTCTCCACCAGAAAATGAATCAGCGAATTTTCCCAAAATGTTGAACTTTTCAAGCAACAAGTTACAGAATACTGTCTGCACATGTGCAGAACACGTCCTCGCTGACTTTGTAGAGTCTGTCTGGGAATATTTTCAGGCTTTTTATGGGGGAAAAAAACCCAACATCCCTGCTGCAGAGAGCTGACCTTTAGTCGTCCTCTGAAAACTTGTGATCTCCTCGCTGACACCCGCCTCTCCTCGCTCCTCTGAAGCCGAAGGTGTTGCTGGTGTAGATGTGAAGGTGACGTCTCCTCCTCCTCCACCTGCAGAGAGCAGAACACAAAGACCTTCAGAAGTTAAGACATTAATACTTTCCAACTGATTAAACCAGACACGGAGGAAAAAGCTCTCACATTTTCTTCTTCTACCTGGAATTAAAAAAATATGCATGATCATTTACTTTTCCCCCCCTCAAGCCTCAGACACCTGTCAACGCCTCGGTGTGTAATTACAGCATCGAGAGGGAAATAAGCACTGACATGCTTTTTACCTGAGAGCAGGACGTGACATTTACAGCCTGGTCTGTGTGTGTGTGTTTTGTTTGTACCTTGCTTTGAAAACTCACACAATGTGGAAGCAATAATGATAAAAAATAAATTTGAAACTACTTCTCATCTCTTCTTTCATCTACAGAGAAGTTTGGTAATATTCTGTATTTTACATTTTTGTCAACAAATCCCAGAAATACTAAAGATATTTATGTATTAAAGCCTGATACACAAACAATACTTGTGTGACTCTGTTTTTTTGGCGTCCCCCAAGGTTTCGTCCTGGGCCCGATGCTGTTTGCATTGTACTTGTACTATTTGAGGTATCTCTCACCACTGTTATGAGGATGATATTCAATCACACATTTAATTTAAGCCTCAAACTGTTTCAAAACTCTGTTCTAATCAAATACCTCAACTTGAAAACTCAATTGGATGGCAGATAATTTTCTACTGACAAAAGTTCTTATTTCTGCCTCAGTTGATGTCCTGAAGGTGACAGAAAGTCTCAGCAAAAGTAGATAGAATATTTTAACTTTTATAACATTTTTAGAAGTTGGAACAAGAAGTGAAAAGGTAGGTTTGGCTGTTTGATTGTAATTATTTCTAGTGATCCTAGTTTGATCACACTGCGTTTCTTCTAGCTCTGGTTTATATCCTCTGTAGACCCACACCGGTGTTTTCCGATAACCTGGCTGATTATCTTCTAATCTTTTAGCCTTGTTTCACACCGGCTGCTTTTTCATTTTCAGAGGATAGCCCAGCAAACTCGGAGCTAACCCTGTTCCGGAGCAGGGCCAACTAGCTCGAGGCTAAGGTTGGGGTTAGCCCACTTTGGAACGTGCCCGAATTATTCCAGTGTGAAAGCTGTTTTAGCCTGGGACTAAATGCA
>JAJHUR010099903.1:0-20919 GCA_027495735.1 Lutjanus campechanus | reverse complement strand
GCCCGAAAACAAATGTGAAAGGCTCCTCCAGTCTGGAGTAATTCAGCCTCAGCGGGACACTATATTACTTTATTGATTTACATACATTGATATGTGGAGGATATGATGTATGTTGAACATTAGCGGATCCTCTCTGCAGAGACGTAGCACGCACTCGGCACTCTATCAGTGTAGCAGTGTGTGTGTTAGTACTAAACTAGTGTGCAAGTCTGTAAATTTGTGTGTCTATTTTTAAAGACAGCATGCGCGCAAAACCTGCATGTGTCTACGTGAGCGCCGACCCCCATCCCCCACATTAACTCTCCCGTCTCTTTTCAGCCTTAGTAATTACCCAGCAGGCTTTGCAGCAGCAAGCTATAAATCAGAGGCTTGTGTTGATCAATAGAGGAGAGGAGGAATGTAATAAAAGAGGCTGAGCTCCGAGCTTTACCTCCTCCTCCTCCTCCTCCTTCCCTTCATCCTGCCGTTAACAGTTTTGCAATTTAGTCATTTTTAACAAATTTAGCTCCAGCTTAAGCTGAAACGACTAAACCTGACATTAACATGAAGAAGTTGACAGATCAGCTGGTTCAAGTGCCGCAGTAAGACGCCTTACAAGATCTAATGGGAAAACGTTGTGTGAGTGTAGATTTTAAGATTTGACAGACCACCCTTAAGGCACGTACGGGATTGGATACTGACTATATTTCTAATTTGCTAACTCCATGTGAGCCTGAGTTTGATAAAAACTAGAGGAGACTGGGCCTGCGCAATCGAGGTCTTGTATGTTATTTATAAAAAAATTATTGTGTCTCTACGACTGAGTATTAGGGCCACATATTTTTTTAGAATTCTTCTTGTAATTCAACATTTTGACTTAATTCTCGACATTTCAACTGCGTTCTCGACATTTGGACTTTATTCTCAGCATTTTGACTAAATTGTCTACATTTCAACTTTATTCTGAACACTTCAACTTTATTTTTAACATTTTGATTTCATTTTCAACACTAATCTCGACACTTCAACTTTATTCCCAAAATTTCAATTTTATTCTCAATATTTCAACTCTATTCTTGATACTTTAAATTTTTACTCAAGACTAACCTTTTGAACTTTTTTGTTGACACTTGAATTTTATTCTCGACTTTTCAACTTTATTCTCATAATGCAGAATTAAAAGAATCTTCCTCCTCTCATGTTTTCCTCATGTCTGACCCTAACACACTTCCATAGTGTCTCTCTCTGTTTGTATTGTTTTAGTACTTTTAATTTTTGTTCAAAATGATCACATTTTATTTCTATTTTGTATTGTTTATGTACTTTTGTGTACTTATTTTGTGAATTTTGGTCTATAAAATGTCAGAAAATAGTGAAAAATGCCATAAAAATATCATAATCTTGAAATTGCTTGTTTTTTCTGATCAATAACTGAAAATCTAAAAGACATTCAGTTCCTGGAATCCATGTGATGCTTGGACAAGTCTCGTTATTTGTAACTATATTTATAGTTTCTGTATTTTCCAATGTTTAAATTGTTCATATTTTTCTATATTCCTTGTTTATATTGTTTGTTCGCTATTTATTGTCTTTTTTACTGATGCTTCTTATTTTTGCCATCCACTTTGCTGCTGTAATGCTGGAATTTCCCCACTGTGGGACTAATAAAGGAATATCTTATCTTATCTTATCTTATCTTATCTTAATATGATCAGTTCTTTATTTTAGATTCTAGCTGAGCTGCCCCCCTTTTTTAAAATATGAAATATGACGATTTTTCACTCAACACTTCTTGTACAAAACCTCACTTTCCACCTCCTCACACAGCAAAACTAACACATCAGGAGGAGCCGGACTGACTCACTTTAACACACAAACGCAGCAGCACAAAAACAAACAAACAGGACACTAAACAGGATCTGTGACTGCAGTCGCATGGCAGCACACAGGACAGAAACACAGTGACGGACTGCAGCTTTACGGTGCACAGAGGGACAGATCAGCGGCACACAAAGAGCAGAGGGAAGCCTTGGCAGCACACAGCTACAAAGAGCAGCACAACAACAATGAGGGAAGCAGTGAAGCACGGAGAAGCAGAGAGCAACTCAGTCTCTCTCTTTTTATTCTCGATGGCAACACAGAGCGCAGCAAAGCAAGTTTTTTACTGCACTGCAACAAACACACAAACACAAAGAGGGATAAGAAGTTACTGTATAGAGTCAAGTGTGTGTGTTTGAGAACACACGCACATTCAGACACACACACATACACACACATACAGCAGCATGTGAGAGTGCAGTGCTCGGGGTTACAAAAACAGGGGGTTCTGGGATTTTGGGCAGCCAGAGCTGAAGACACACACATGAGGGTGTTTTTTTGACAGCCAGCACCCAGAGGACACACAGTCCTGAGGTGGGTTTGAGGACAGCTCGAGCTGAGAGGACACACACGAAGTGAGGGGAGGGAGGAAGGGAGGAAGGTGGGGTCTGAGGTGGTTTTGAGACAGGCACCGCTGCGGACACATAAGGGGGGACAGTGGTGGTACCTGCGAGGCCCCTGTGGGCGGGCGCTTCCTGTCTCCCGTTCCATTTCCTGTTCCTGCCTGCGTTTGATTGGGCCCCCAGTGCTCCTCATGCACGCAGCTACAGCCAATCCGCTATGAGCGTTAGCCTCATGCAGGGGTCTGAGCACAGCTGAGGATGTTAACAACAGAGCGGGAGATAAAAAGGAGAAAAGACAGAAAGATATAACGACAGAGTGGCAGAAAAAGGAAAGAAAGAGCGAGGGAAATGATAAGAGAAGGAAACAACAAAGATAAAAAAAAAAGAGTAAAAGATGAAGAATATGAGGATGAAAGAACAGGTGAGACAAAAGGAGAAAATAGAAGCAGAGCAGAAGGAGTGGTTATGAGGGGGCTGGCATGCATTACGCTCCTCTACTGTAAGTCAATGTGTGTGTATTTTATACATATATAGAGCTGCAAAGTGGGAGGATTTATTTTGAGTGTCCGCTGCTGTGAACTGTGAATTGGTTAAATTATACATACAAAATATTAGCAACTGGGTCGGAAAATATATAGTTGCTTCAAGGAAGTAAAATACAACTCCAAAGGGGCATTTTGCTGACCCTGCCAGCTAACAATTGATGTAGATTTTGCTCTTGGACGATCCGAGCATGTGGCGTATCTAAGTACAGTAAACAGAGAAGAAAGTGCTTCCACCGTGTAACAAGCTTAACTGTTACTGGAGCACAGAGCCAACAGAATCCGGACTTAGGAAGCGTCAGTTACAAGAAAAGAGCCTCCAAATATGCTGCAGCCCTGATTTGTGCCTTCTTCTCTATATCTACTTCTGCTGAGGATCATGGGTATTGTAGTAGGCTATTTGGTGCCATTCACCACACCAAACTGATGGATTATATCTCAGACACAAATTACAAATATGCACGTTCTGCCGTGAGGGGTCTCTCAATCAAAACAATGACAAAGAAGTAGTTTGATGACGTTTAAACATATTCACCGACTTTCTGTGTTACTCTATGACGTATCTGATGTTTCCTGGATGTTAGAGGAACTAGCGGCTAGTTGAGAACACACTGTTAAATTACGAAATTTTCTCTGGGTTTGACCATTGTTGGAAACATTTTGGAAAATCAAAGTACAGAACTCGACGACATATATAACATAAAACCTTTTAGATATTTTATTGCGTAGATCTTACATATTACAGCTTTAATATTGCTGTCGAGTGTTATGTTAAGACTACCGCCAACAGAGCTTAAGGCTACATGTTATTTTCAACAGAGGCTGGCGACATCAAGCCAGAAACTGACGTCTGACGCTTGTCGTGCTGTGTTGGGCGTGACGCCTAATCAAAGCTGAGCTGGCCTCAACTTTTCTCAGCGCTTGGCGACAGTGTAGCTGGCCACGTTTGGCCATTTTGTTACCAGTTACCATAATCCTGTTATTTTCATTTTCACACACCTCCACCCACTTTGCAACTCTATTGCAAATGCATCAATATGCTAACTCCTACTGTAGTTAGTAAGTCAAAAAGTCAAGATTAGATAAATGAGGAGCAAAGTTGAGGCTACGTTCATGAAGCCACAGACACCAGACAGGGAAAAAAAGACAAAAGATTTTTCTTTTTCGGACAAAGCTTTCTATGGTGCGTAGCCTTGTGAACGCACCTTGAATGGTGTTAGTTGGTTATAAAAAAGATGCAGAAGAAGACAACAAAAGAGCAGCCATCACCTATGTGGGCTTGACTTTACAGACTCTTGATTGATAGAGACAGAATAAAGGAAGGTTGATGGCAGCTCTGTTGTTGTTGTTGGCTGTAACGTCCTCTAAAACACTGAGGCAGATTGTTTGGAGTCCGCCTGAAACCATCAATAGGGATGTGGGAACCCAAATTCTGTTACGTAATCGCACTGATAGTGATGCCATCTGTTCGTTTGCAAGTCGTCCTTTCACTTCATCAAGGTTGAGTGTACTCACAGGGGTGTGTGTGTGTGTGTGTGTGTGTGTATGTGTGTGTGTCAGGTACATGAGGCTGAACACACTGAAGCACACACAGTAGGACAGACAGGGCACAACATAATAATCCCTGATATAGATTTAGTTAGTGCTGAGCTGGAGGGGAAAACCTGCACACCTGCAGTTCAGACTAGGCTCTCTCTCAGACACACAGACACATATTTTCTGAAAACAGTAGCACACACGTACGGTTTGTGGATGCATGGACCAAATATGCATGAAAACACACACAAACATACAAGAATATGGACCACACCAGAACTGTCTTTCGCGCCAAGTGTCAAGTCTGTCTGAAGTCAAGTCTCCTGCGTCTGAAGGCTTTATTAACATGACACAGCATGTGAAGATTGAGGCCTCATGCATGAATGTTTTCTTATTTTTCTTGTATATTTGTTCTTGCACAAATCATTAAGAGTGAAATAAGAAAATGCTACATGGGATTCATGAAATGTGCACTGACAGCCAAGTCTGTCCATACCCACCTGAATCATGTTTGATCTTACATTGGAAGCACGTGCCTGGAAATTTGCAATTAGAATATGGAAAAGCCCAAACAAATCCGTATTAGGGCAGCAGACTTATGTGTCGTGTGCAAACCACAAACCAACAAGCCCCTAGCATTTGACAGGTGACACTAAGGGTTAAAGGAAAATGAAAGGAAATGCCATGTAAGGGCAGCAAAAAGCTGAAGCTAAATTTTCATCTTACCTAAGGAAGTACACAAGTATTGATGCATCCCACAAAACTTAATCGTTTTGTGGGATGCATCATTTGCACGGTCAAATCTGTGCATATAAATGACTCATGGATGAGGCAAACTGTTCTCTCAAAACTAAGAAAAACTCTTTGCAATCTTTCTGAGATCCCCTCAGTGAAGTCCTTCCAATGCATATGTAAGTAAACAGGGTGAGTGGCTGTGCATATTTACCGTTTTGCTGCAATCCATTGTACTCGGTGGTGAGAAGTGCAATGGAACAGTCATTCTAGTCGGAATTCCAAGTAGGAAACTGGGGCAAAATCCAAGCTAGAGTTCAGAGACTTGCCATGCAAACAGTTTGCTGCGGGTGTCCAAACGTCCTGGGACACATTCGGATTGTAAGTTTGGACCATTGACTCAGAACTATCGATTTAGGACTAGCAATGGATTGCAGCATTTGTTTAATTTCTTGGTTGGAATTTCAATGTTTTGCCTTTAAGCTTAAAGTACGTTAACTCTCAGAGCAATCAAGTCCAAGTCAAGTCTCCAATCCTGATACCAACTTAAACGATTTAGTACTGCTATAGTGAGTCCATAATGTTGGGGGGCTTGCCAGAGACAGATTAAACAAGACTACAGGACCGTCCACACCAAGGACTAAAACTATAACTATTTAAAAATATAGTCCTTAAATTGTGCCAACTCAAGTGGATGGAGGAGTGACTGTGGTATGCTAGTGGCTGTTCTTAGGCACAGTGGTACTTCGAGCTAAATGCTAACGCTCACAAAAGCGATGGGGAGCGTTTCTATGTTCCCATTATGAAATTATGTGCTATATAAATGTGGAGAACATAGGAATGAACCCTGACAATGGTAACATGTTGATGTTTATCAGGTATAAAGTTTTCAGAGAAAATCATTTGGCTGAATGCAGAGCAGAAAGTTTCTGGGCACTGAAGCATTAGAAGTGCTTCTGGAGGCTGCTGTCCCAAACATGCACACTTGTAAAGGAATAGTTTTTAGGAAAAGTACCTATTCACGTTCTTGTTTAGAGTTAGACATGATTATTGGTACCTTATATCTGTATACTAAATGTGAAGCTACAGAAAGTTTGATTAGCTTAGCATAAAGACTGGAAAAAATGGGGGGAAACAGCTAGCCTGCTGATACTAATGTCAGCATGCTAACATACATTATACCTGTTTAGCTAATGCTGATAATGTTTACCAATAATGTGAATACCTTTTCAGTGCCCCATTTAAAAATTCAGTTGTGCTCCTACATGTCTCTACATCCACCTTGAATTCATGCTGATCCATGCAATCCATCCTATATCCTCCCAGTGGGATCAGGATTATCCTGATTTTTAGCATCAAAACTATCCTAATCTGCACCTCGGAGAGAAATACCCCAAAACAAGACGTGATCTAGATTCTGGGTAGGCTGGATTTCCAAATCTCTATCCCAGTTTTGTAGGGTCGGGATCCTACATACCTAATTTTGAGGTTTAAATCATTTCCAGATACTCCTGATCTAAATTAAAGATTTTCAGCCATACTGGTAGCATAGCTGAAAAAGAATCTGCAAAATTGAGGCAAAGGACAAGATATTTTAGTCTCAAGCACGAATCAAGATCCAAAAACACTGGTTCCCACACTTTCAATAAAGCATCTTTATGTCTTTTGTTAGACCCTTAATTACTTGCAGATTATAAGCCTAAATATTTTAAAACTCCCTGCCCCTAGATTGTAAAGTAAATTTGTAGTCCTCAAACCAAAAATGAGATTACTCCTCCAGAGCCACAGGAGACTTTGCAGCCTCAGTATTCACTGTGAGAAGCAAGTCGACTTTGACATGTAAAATTGGTGGGACGCCCCTTTAAATATGAGTCCAAGTCTGAAGTCTGCATCTCACAGTCTCACCCACACATGAAGATACACTGTACACACAACATGACAATTTACACGTACATACAAGGATACACACACACACAACATCTTTTTGTGTACTAAGAAACACACACATATTGTGAACTCCCTGGAGAGTGTGGTCGGGACATCAGAGCTCTAAACTTGGACTGGGGTTGTGGTTTTAAATGGGAATCACCCTGAGAAAGTTTCAGTCAACGTCTGATGAGGAGTTTCCACGTTGAAAACTGATCGGACAGGGATTTGCTCTCTGCTCAGAGACACACACACACACACACAAACACACACATATTCTGACATAAAACACTCAGAGATGTCACACAAAAAAAAACAACCAATATATACAGTGTGAGTTATAGTAACACGCACTGAACTAATGGACAAATAAAAAAATACCGACGTAGGGAGACAGATGGAGAGACAGACGAACAGATGGGAATGAGGACAAAGAGGAGGTCAGACAGAACCACGGACGTACAAGTCACTGTGACTGCTAAGCTAGACAACAGGTGATAATGTGACCTTAAAGCTGCACCGGGCAAGATTTGAACATTAAAATACACTGAAATGACGCAAAACAGCCTCACATCTCTCCAATTGAAATGCCACAGACGTGCCCTGGTTTTATATCTTGTAGGTGAAAACTGACACTGAAATCCAGAGTTGTCTAATAAGTCAGTAGGGATGGGAACCGATAAGCCTTTATTGATACCGATTGATTCTGCTTATTGATCTGATTTGTTATCTGATCAGTCCTACATGTAGAAAAAAAGTTTCAGCATCTTTGAGTAGATGCATGTGGCTCATCTGAAAGAGATAAAATGAGGGAATATTTGTGCAGCGTTAGTTTTCATTTAGGTTTTCTTAGAGAAAGAAAAAAATCTGCTGAGCCTGCCTACGTGGCGTGTGGCAGGTGGTAACAGACGGGCTGTGCGGTTGGGAAGCGGTGACTCTCTCGTGCATAGAGTGTCAAATACATCATGACACTCCTGGAGTTTGAGCCCATGTTTCGGCAGATTGATGGTGTTTCCACCCTCAGGGCTCATTTATACCCCTTTTAAGTAGGAAAATAGATACATCCGTTTCAAGTGATTATGCTTTACGTCAGCATGGATGTTACGCAATGCATCCACTAGAGGGCGCTGCTCAGAGTCATAAGTTATCTGAAAAATAAGAAGAGGCAGAAGTTTCTGACAACAACAAACATGGCGACACTGGAGGAGGTTGTAATAATCTACCTCTTGAGAAAGAGGCAAAAGCGGAGGCACGCTGTAGACAGCGGTGGTCTGGACAGCCATTAAAGGGACGTCAAGGCAACAATAAACGTGTGTCCTGTCCTTTGTCACACCACAGAAACATGTTACTAACCACCCAGCCAAATTTGAATGATTAAAAGAACTGCTACAGAAAATTAAGTCTCAAAATCTCTTCTCTGAAATGCTGGGGGCGTGTTCGCTCCGCTGTCTCAGTGTCAAACACCACCTGCGTCGTCACTTCTTCCTCTCTGCCGTGACTCTTTTTTGTCGCACGTTTCCAACGACGTAGACATCCATAAAAAAGCGATCAATAAGCTCGGAGGCGTACCATTCCAATGGTTTGCACAATTTTGAGGCGGTTTTTGATTCCCATCCCTATGAATCAGTGATGGATCTTTGCTATTGAGGGTTTAAAACATACAAAGTTGCCACGTGCAGCTTTAAATGCAGTTTGACCTTCTTCTGAAAGGACCAGTTCACACAGAGTTACTAAGAGCATATTTTCTCACTTACACATTCTGGTATCCAGCCATAGAGACAGTGAGGTTTAGTCGTCATTGGAACTAATTCCGGGAAAAGAAATAGTCCCTTGAAACTACTACCTGTATCAAAAATTCTATTCCTATTTTATTCCCATCAATTGTACGAAAGTGGAGACAGAAAGTTCAGAGACAAATATCTTAAAATTTGCAAAGACCAAAACTATCTTCATCACTAGATACCAGTAGAGGCAAGTGAGATCATTTGTTTTCTGTAAGTTGGGTGAACTGACCTGTTTGACATTCCTTAAAGGGTTAAATTCACCACTTTTTATGTGGATGTCCAATCAGTGTTGATGGTAAATGTAGTCAAATGAAGTGATATATTCCTGACTGCTATATTAGCAATGTCGTTGGTTTTAAGGAAGAATTACAAACCATTTCAGCTTGGATTTCTAGTGTCCGCCTCTGGGTAGCGAGAGGGCGCGCTAGATGAGTATTTTTGTCACCTAGTGCTATGTTTTGGTAAACAAAATAAAAGCTGTAGGCTAGGATGGGGATACACGGCAACACAGGCCTGCAATGCATCCTGCTACATGTCAGCACTGCCGGCACGGCTCTGCAAGCAGGAAAACTCAGCTTTCATGGTCTATATAGCACACACTAAGGAATTTATTGCTTCGATTGACTACATTTACCTCAAACACTGGCTGGATATTTCCATAAAAAGTGGTGAATTGTCCCTTTAAAATCTTCCAACTTCCAATACGCATCTCCTCCACCCTCCCTCCCTCGCTGCCTCTCCCCTCTTTTCTCCATACCCTGGTGCTGGAGCTGGTCCAGGTCCATGAATTTGCTGGGTTTGGGGTTGAATCCCATGGCCGCCTCCCGCTCGGCCTCCCTCCGCTTCTGCTGCTCCTGCTGGCGGGCTCTCCTCGCCACCTCCTCCTGCAGCTCGTCCAGCTCACTGCGCCCGGAGCCTGAACACAGGCAGCAAATTAAGTCATCAATCAAATAAAGTCACATGGTTACAGTGCATTAAATGCAAAAAAAAAAAGAAGAAGAAGAAGAAGAGACACACACCTGCGTTGGTGCCGCCACCCCAGCTGGGCGAGGGCAGCTCCTGCAGGATGGCACCGCTGCTCTTTGACTTGGGCACCGTACGCCATGAAGGTCCTGACATCAGCACCCGTTTCTGTTGCCCCACCTCCCTGAGGAGAGAGAGAACAGAGAGAAACAGAGCGAAAGAAAAGGAGAGAAAAGGGGAAAAAGCATTGAGAGTACAGATTATATGTCTCTAGACAAATACGTCCACTGATGGATTTGTTGTACTACTGTTGGACAATTTGTCGTCGTTAATGTCACATTCGTGTTTCAGGCTAATAAAGTGAAATTGAACGGAAAAACAGGAGTGACAGAGAAACCAAGAGAGGGAAAGACGACGAACGACAGATACAGAGAGGAAGAGACAGTAATTGTTATTTGTGAGTTTCCCACCTGTCGGGGCTGCTGCTGTTCCTCTCGCTGCTCTCGTAGCCACTCTCCATCCTCTGGATCAGACGTGGCTGGTGCTCCACCCCTCTCAGAGGTGGAGGGGCAGGGGGACCCATCGTCCGCCCGCCGCCCAGAGACCTGGGCTGCCCGACCAGCCCAAACCCCGCCTCCAACTCCCCGACCTCCCTCCCTTCCGCCTCTTGCAACCCTAGCTGTGTGGGTGGAGCAGGTCCCGCCGAGGGAAAGGAGTCCTGGGGCTCCGGAGGGAGAGAGGGACCGGGCAGGGTGTTGTAGCCCAGAGAGGAGCCTCTCGGTCGGGTGAAGATGCTGTCGATGTTCAGGGCCTCTCTCCTGGGCCTCCAGGTTGGCCTGTAGCGGCTTCCAGAAGAGCTATAGAGCGAGATGTCACATGAGTTACCTAAAAGCTCAAAGGGTGCAAATGATTAAGTAACATCTTCTTTAAAGAAAGTAGAATGTCTCATTTTAGAGGGTAGTTAAGTAAAAATACATGACCCAAAAAACAACTTAAATACAGTTCAGTCAGGACACTCACACAGAGCTTTTAACCGTTTATTGCACCTACAAAACGCATTTTAGTTCTGCTTATGTGAACTGCTTGACAGTCTGAGATATAATAATCAGTGACTCTCAACCCTTAAATTTAAATTTTATTTGACCTTTAATTAATTTATAAATCGTAGCATGACTTAATACTCATGTTAATTTACTCAAGTATGGAATTTAAGTACAAGTTTGAGGAATTTTCTTTTAGTATATCCATTTTTATGCCACTTTAAACTTCTACCCACTACATTTCAGATGGAAATGACTGAGCTCATGCATGAACGCTTTCTTATTTTTCTGTTTTATTTGTTCTTAAACAAAGCAGTGAGAGGAAAATAAGAAAAGCCTTCGTGGGATTTGTGAAACGTGTGCTGACAGCCAAGTCTGTTCTTACCCACCTGAGAATGTTGATGAACAGTGTTTGATCTCAAAATGGATGCGCGTGCCAGGAAATTTGCAATTAGCATATCAAAACGCCCCAATAAATCCATATAAGGGCAGCGGACTTACTGTAAGTGCCGTGTGCAAACCACAACGCAACGAGCCACTGACATTTGACAGGTGACGTTAAACTCAGAGAGGAAAAAGTAAAGAGAGGAAAGGGATTGCCACCTAAGATCAGCAAACAAACAGACATGGAGGAGTGCAGAGAAGCATCATTGAAGAGGGTTTCTCTGTCAGGGTGCAGCAGGTGCAGACAGAATGTGTCCACCCACCCAGCCAGCCAGCAGGCCACCATGTTCAACGTGTTGAACGTGATTCTGTGCATCACATGTTTTTTGGAAGATCGTTGCATGACATTTTTTTCTAGTGAGGAAGAGGAACGGATGTGAAGTACAGTCAGTTTATCTGTATCTGCAGTATAGGTTAACTGGATGTACTGTGATGTTAACTGGAGGACTTTGCAAAGCACACAAAGCGCCCGTGGTGTCCAAAGTCATTCATGTTCACTGTAAAAATAAACTTTGTTTATCAGAAGAAAGCTAGCGCTGAATTTTAAGTTGACTGAACCTGTATAGCCAAATAAATTTGATATTAATCCAGTTGCACTTGGTAAAACACTTTCAATAAGCTTCATACACTACGTTGGACAAATTACTCTGCAGTCACACTGAAGAAAAAGAAGAAGAAGAAATAGAGGAAGAAAACGGGTCTCAGGAGAGTTTTACCTCAAACAATGCATGCTGGAAAGTCTGCTAATATGCTGATAACTTTTCTTTGGAAATTTATTTTAATGAGTGGATTGAACTCAGTACAGTACATTCATTCAACTCATCACTGCAAGTCAAAAGACTTCACGTTAAAGAGCTCATGTGTGAATGTTAAGATAATGTGAAAAGATTAATTGATTCCACAGTTTATTTTCTCTCTGGAAGGTCCCAGTAGTCATGGTGTAACTGATAGCAGTGAGAAGTGGGTGAGATTGTTTTGTCTCTGATCTAAGTTGAGGCTCCAGAACGGAAATATGTAATGTAAATATTTCACAGCACAAAATGTAATCTAATTTAAGATCAAATCTGTGCATATGAACGGTTCATGCATGAGGCCTGTTGTTCTTTCTACATTTATGTCACAGTTGTTGTTAGATTTTGCATTAAAAGAAAAATATAAGCTTATAAAATAAAATGCGTTCATAAGAATTAAAAGACAGGTTGTCTAAAGTCGATGTATTTGTGTGAATCGGTGGTGCGGTACCTGGACTTGCTCTCACTGCTGGTGCTTTCATCCTCCCAGTGGGGGCCCCCAACTCCGCCCTCGCAGCCCCCCACTCCTGACGAAGACGAGGAGGACAAGGGACGAGAGGAGGAGGAAGAGGAGGTGAGCGGCCGGCGGGAGGAGAGGAGGAAGACGGCAGTCTCCTTGTACTCCGGCAGGGGAGGAGAGGGCGGACGGGGAGGACCCTCCACCGCTGACTCTGAACGCGGGAGAAGCGGGACAGAGAGTAAAATCCCACAGGGGGCAATTAGGCAGGCAGCAGTGCAAGTAAATATGAGAAGAACCCGAAGAGTCTGCACTTCATTTTACACTGAAACTTGTTTCCTCTCACTGAATCTGTACAGTTTAGTTCTTTCTCTGAAAACACTGCGGTCACCTGTGTATTTACAGTTGTTGGAGCTGTACTTCTGTGAGTGTGCGCTCTTAGAAGCAAAGGTGCTGACTAGAACCATAAAGGGTTCTATGGCTTGCCCCTATAAGAAATCACGTTTTGGTTCCTGGTAGAACCTTTTATAAAGGTTCCACTTAGAACCCTTTCAGAGGATTGTACCAAAAACCCAAAATAAAGGGTTATACTTGAAACCATCTTCAAAACATTCCAGGAGAACCCTTCTGTGGTGTAATGGTTCCACCCAGAACCTTTTCTGGGGTTTCTGTCTTGAAAGTGCTCACCTTCTAAGTATGCTAACATGAACCCACCCACAGGGTTCCACCAAGTCCCTTTTATATTGCAAGGGTTATATGTAGAACGCACCCAGGGGGTTCTATCATGAATCCTTTTGTTATCCAAGGGTTTTATCTAAAACCCACCTAGAGTGTTCTCCCAAAAACCCTTCTATAATCCAAGTGTTTTATCTAGAACGAGGGGTTCTAACCGGAACCCTTCTGTATTTGAAGGGTGTAATCTAGAACCCACTCATGGGGTTCTACTAGGAATCCTTTTATAATAATCTATAAAGAAACCTTGATGAAAGAGTTCTTCGAAGAATTAAACAACTCTCTCTGGGGGTTCTGTCAAGGATCTTTCCACCTCTAAGAGTGCTAACAAGAACCCATCCAGTGATTCTACCTAGAACCCATTTATATTCCAATGAGTTAACCTAGAACCCATCCAGGGGGTTCTACCATGAACCTTTTTGTATCCCAAGTGTTTTATCTAGAACCCACGCATGGAGCTATACTTTTTATATTCCAAGGGTTTTATTTAAAAGCCACCTGGGGCGTCTTCCTGAGAACCCTTTTATATTTGATGCGTTTTACCTAGAACCAGGGGGTTCTACCAAGAACCCTTCTATATTCAGAGGGTTCAATCCAGAACCCACCCAGGTTTAATGTAGAACCTACCCTGAGTATTTAAATCACACACAGTAGACCAGTCTTGGTGGGTTATCTAGAATCCACCCAGGGTTTTCTACTGAGAACCCTTTTATAAGAACCCTTTATGAAAGAGGTCTTCAAGGAATTCAACAAACTTCTCTAAGGGTTCTGCGCAGAATCTGTCCACCTCTGAGGGTGCTAACAAGAATCCAACCAGGGGATTCTACCAAGAAACCTTTTACATTATGGTACAAAGAACTCTTAACGAAACCCTTTCTTCCAAAAACGGTTCTTTAGAAGCAAACAGTTCCACGTAGAACCTCAGTCCTATAAGGAAGAACCCCTTATTTCTAAGAGAATAGAAGTTCAGACCCAGTATTACCTCCGGCGTCAGCACCGTGCGGCGGTGTGCCGATGTCGTAATTACAGACCACCGTGGTCTGGGACTCGCTGGAGAGGTGGCTGCCCGTGGACTGGTGGAGGGATCGGCTGCGGGAGGTACGATGACTCGAGCTGTCCGTCGACGAGTCGGTTCGAGTGTCACTGGATATGGACGGTTCCCGACCTGAGAGAGATTAACAGAAAGACAGATGACCTTTCAGTTAATCCTTCATCTTCATATGTTTACAGTCAAATAAGTTCGGCGTGCAGGAGCAGAAGTTGGATTACAGGGTTGAAGGTCAGAGCGCTAAAGCTTCAACCTCGACGATAAACACAGAGTAATCTGATCTGATCTGTAGCAGAGTGTGTCATCTTTGCTGTACCGGAGTCTTCGCTGTCGTAACCAGCCTTGCTGCTGCTGCTGCAGTGCTGGAGCTCCAGCTGCGGGTTGGAGCTGGTACAGGGGTTGGGGCTCTCCTGCAGTATCACCGGCGTCCCTCGGGGGTCAGCGTAGAGCAGCAGCAGGGGCTGATAGTGGCCTTTGATACAGCGAGACACCACGTCCTTCCACTTAGGGCCGATCTGGAGGTGCAGCAGGGCAACACACACATAAAGACACACATAAAAACATATAGAAACCAACGCACACACACACAAAGACAAAGAGAAAGTAAATCTATCCGTTTTGAGATATAACATTACGCATATTCCACGAAAAGCAGAAGGTCAAACACACATTGTGCTGCTGTGTGTCCTTATTGATATCATGTTATCACACTTTTTCATTAGCTCAATGATCTAATATGACTTGACAGTGTGCACTGTGACTGATGGAGGTGTCAAGGGCATGTAGATGCACTTTATATCACACTTTGACACAAACAAACCCCTCGATTCAGCCACTGCAAGATTTATATCATCCTCCATCCTCGTGGAACATAACTCACGCTCGAATCATGAAGTCCTGCAACATGAGACCGGTTTTAAACCTGCGCTGAGATTCAGACAAAGACTAAACCTTAAACACATAATCAATCTCGAGCCGCCCCCGCTGACCATGCAGCACTTCCACTAACACACAGCGTAGTTCTTGTCATTGCTGCTGCTGCTCTCACCGGCACAACTGGAGATGCAGCAGATACTGTACAGCAGGCAGGCAGCAGCAACCCCCCCCACCCCCACCCCCTCCTCATGTTGCAGCATGCAGACTCCTCAAACTGTCTCTCACCTCTTTGACGTGGGCGTCGTCGAAGTACATCCACTTGCGTATCTTGGTCTGGAAGAAGAAGGTGGAGTAGTGCTTGCCGTAGTAGCACACCATGCCCACCAAGTAGAGCTCCGCCTGGCGAGCCCTCTCCTCTGTCACACGGTAGAACAACTACAGAGAGAGAGAGGGAGAGGAGGGAGGGGGAGGAGACAGGGAGGGAGGGAGGGATGCAGGGAAGAGAGGGAGAGGTGTGCAGTAGGAGGAGGAGGGGAGATAGAGGAGTTAATGTGAATACAAGCACATTTTTGCTCACCTAGAATATATGCTGTATGCAGTAATCCTTCACATACTGCCTTTTCCACACTTTCTACCCATTGTGTGCTGCACAAACTGCACAGTGCTGCATATGAGCTGCAGCTTTTCATGCAGAAATGATGCACAGATCTCACATTGATGTCTCAGTAAGGTCAGCTGCTGCAAACAATACTGCTGCACATTTTACACTCAAACAAAAATACCAGGTCACGCTTTCTTTTGCAGCACACCAGTCAGACTTAACAAACTGTACTTTGGATTAATATGTTCTTTATTAGACAGTATTAGACCCTTTACTATTAGACTTTCTTAAAGGGAAATTATAGACACATTACAACAGAACTGTACAGTAAACTAAAAAGTTGCATAAGAGTCGAACTGTGGGAAATAATACACTTTAGTTTACAGTACAGTTCTGTTGTAAAGTGCCCCAAACGACCCTCTAATAAAGTCTAATAATGGTCGAACGGTGGGAAATAATACAAATACAAAAAAATGTTGGCCGCATTTAATTTTACAGTACACTACTAACCGTAACAAGCTGGACTTTGTATTAAATTACACAAAAGTAGAAATAATATGCCCTTTGTTAGACAGTATTAGACCCTTTATTAGACTTTTTAGTTTACAGCAAAGTTCTGTTGTAATGAGTCCCTAAATACCACCTAAGAAAGTCTAATACAGTAAGAGTCTCATAAAGGGTCTAGTACTGTCAAATAAAGAACATTTTATTTCTAGTTTTTGTCTAATTTATTATAAGTACAACTGAACTGTAATTTGTTAAAATCCATGTTAGTGAGAACTTCTTGTTTCCCAAGATAATCCATCCACCTGACAGGTGTGGCATGTAGAGCTGCTGATTAAACAGCAGGATTATTGCACAGGGGTGCTTTCGAACAGGGGCAAAGGTCAGCGAATACTTAGACCCAAAACTACCAAGGGCCCCATAAAACACCTCATAAACTTATGGTTAAGAGAGGGGTTCATTTTTTAAATGGCATCATGAGAGTCTCAGTTCCTCCTCACTAACTTGGACTATTCCATGACAGTAGCCAGCTTGTGTAAACAAACGTCTTGCCAGAGTGTATACAGCTGAAAAATGAAGCAAAGCTTCCCCAGTGATGTTGAAGAAAGGCAGAAGCAGGAGGATAATAAAAGAAAATTCCCACCCCAACCACAGCCTGTTCAACCTGTTGCCATCTGGCAAGAGATACAGAAGTATCCACTGCTGCACCACCAGACTACAAAACAGTCTTTTCTCCTGAATTCATCCACTGAACTCCACCATTAATTAAATATTTCATGACTTAACAACAAACAGCCACAGATACAATTATTTTCCCGGGAAGGCAAAGTCATAACCTCTGATTGGCTTACCCTGATATTCTTACCTTAACCCTAACCAATCACTTCTCATGATTAAACCTAACCAACCAAACCAATGAAAGCAAGAAGTTCTAGCCAATCAGAGGCAGAATAGGGCAGTCCAAAACGTTGGTAACACTGGTATCTGTAGCCTTCTGTGAAATAGCCATAGTTCAGTGACAAATAAATGACATTTTTAAGATAAAACTGCACATTTTTGAGTGTCTTTTTATTGTGGCCAGTCTAAGGCACACCAGTGCCCTCTAATAGTCGACTAAACCATTAGTCATTTAGAGGAGCCGTAGTCGACCACGTTTTAATTTATCCATTAGTCACAAAACAAAACAAAACAAGAAAAAACCCACTGAACACAAACTTTATTCTCGAGCTGCGCCTCACCATTAGGCCTCAGGGATTTTAGATATTAGACTGGGACACAGCCTCCGAGACCGATGGAGGCTGGTTTATCTTCAACTAATCAAATTCATATTTGGCTTTAACTCACGACCACTAGTCAACTAGGAAAATCTTTAGTTTGTTTCAGCCCTACTCATATTCATGCTGTTTGATCAATATCCCGATATGCCACAAATTTGAGAGAAACAAACCTTTTGTGTGCACAGAAGACGGACGGGAGCAAAAACAAAAAGTGTTTTTATATTTTAGCTGAGTGTATATACACAGATAAATGTGGTAAAAGTGCTGAAGTTAACATAACCTTCTATATGATCCTATCTTTACCTGCTGTGTCATATGGTTCAGTACAGTAAAATGACAACTTATCTGAGCCTGCAACTAACAATTACTTTCATTACTGATGTCTACATTATTGTATGTCTACGAAAATGCCCGTCACGACTTTCCACAACCCAAAATAACGTCTTCAAATTGCTTCTTTTGTCCGACCAACAGCCAAAAACTCACAGATAGTTAATTTACAAAGATAAAAAAACAACAAATCCTCATATTTGAGAAGCTGGAACCAGCAAGTGTTCAGCATTTTGGCTTGATAAATGAAAATCAATCATAATTGCTATCTGTTTACTGCAATAGACTAATTGTTTCAGCACTAAAATAATCTAATCTATGGAGAGAAAGAACACAAAAGAGAGTAGCAGGGAAGCAGAAAAGAGAGAAAACAGATGCAGCAGGCAGACAAAGAGATGAGAATGAAAGCAGCAGCAGAGCAGGAGGGATACAGGAGGCAGATGGATTCACTTTTCCTGATCTGAACGACTAAACAAAAGCAGAAAACGCGATAGATTATGCCTCCGATTCCTATCTAACAACTGGCTTCATCTCACGGCGGCGGGACGAGAACGAGAGAGACAGCGGCAGGCGGAGACGGAAGATAGAAGATAGAGAAAAGAATTTGACTCACTATAACACATAGTCATATTCACTGATCCATTATTCATAGATATCGCTTCAGAATGCGGCTGGAGATGTTACAGTGGCATTAAAATGCATCAACATTACTCAGTCATGACACGGAGTATCAGAGGCCAAACACGTGCGTGTGTGTGAGGTGTGAAAGCTGCAGCAGGAGACGGAGGAGCGGCATCCGGAGCTCCAGATGAGAGTAATGGAGGTCAGGTCGAGTGCGTCGCGTGTGTGTTGTAATTCGTTCGTTTTTCAGAGTGTGCTGGAACAGGATTGGCTGAGTTTATTGGGCGTTACAGCGTGCATTTGTATTATGTATTTGCGCCATTAAGTATGTGTTTGTGTGTTGCACATGTGCATTTACACGTGTGTCTTTCGGAGTGTCTGTGCGTCCTTACGTGTCTCCATGTTTGACTGTTTGAGCATCAGAGTGTGTGTGAATGTGCCTCTGGGTATCTGTATCTCTGACCTGCAGGTGAAGTTTCTTCTGGCAGAGGTGTGGACTCACATTTGATGACTTCAGACTCTACTTGACAAAATCAAAAAAGACTTGCAACTCTTTAACGCCGATCACTCGTGACTTCACTTGGACTTGAGCCTTTCGACTTGAAAATACTTGATACCTTCCCCGAAGCCCGAAGATTAAAGAGAAGAGTATGTTTAAAAAGTTTGACATGAATCAGTTTCTGGCCTTTCATTTCCAGAATCGACTAATGTTAACATAAGTCAACAGATCCACTTTGTTTGAACCAATCCGGCAGCATCCAATCAAGTTTCAGGAGAGAACCAAGAAGAAACAATGTTACACTACTCAGCACAAGTTGGAAAAAATTATATTAAAAAAATCTAAAAATCTCATTGTGTTAATATTTTGTGAAAGCACCAATAGTCATCTCGACAACATTGTTGCAATAACGCTATCAAAGTATTTGGTGAAAAAATTCTGATATTTGATTTTGTCCACATCGCCCAGACAGGAAGTGACTTCTGCGATCTATAGGTGGAAGGGTCCAGTGGGATTTCCTTCTGTCAGATAAGTGTACATTTGAAGATCCAGAAGTTATTCTAACAGATAACATTGTAGAGAGTGTTTAATAATACGCCATAGACAAAGATGAAAATAAAACTATATGACATTACTGGCTGAAACAATAATAAGAGGAAAGAAGAGTCAACAAGCTCTCTACCTTGTCCTTGTTCACAGTGAAATGTAGAAAACCACAAAATCATTAACCATTCTTGAAAACAAGCTTTCTATTGTCAGTCACCAGGCAACAGTGTCAACACAACTTCAAACACATCACGTACAGTACTTGACTTCCCCTGTTGAAACTAAGTGATGAGTGAGAGTAAGCCGTAAGCCTAGAAATGAAGGGATTGAAAGACGCGAAGGGATCTGGTTCAAGAGGTTAAAGGATTTCTTAACATTTCAATAAAGGGTCAACTAGTAAATTGAATGTGACGTCAGTGGGACTCATTTCTCCCCCAAACAGTAACACAATGTCAGGCTGAATGCATGTAGTGAAACAAAATGGGCACTTTTGAGTCTTTTGCCAATTTTCTCATGAACTACAACCCTTATCTGGAACAAGACTGAGCATCTACAGTGATGCTAGTGGGCCTGAGAGGTTGTGAGCTGTAAACTAAAGTCAGCATGCTAACACGCTAACGTTTTGCAGGTAATGTTTAACACTATCACCATCATAGATTAGCATGTAAACATGCCAAACAAAAAGTCGTGTTGCAGGTTTTTGGCCATAAGAAAAATTGTTTGGTGGCTCTGGATGAAAAATCAGTTGATCACCAACATCAGCAGAATTCAAGCACTAGAAACTATGAATGTTTGCACCAAATTTCACAGCAATCTATCCAGCACTTGTAGAACTATTTCAGTCTGGGCCAAAGTGGCAGACCCCATGACGTGACATGACATCCCTAGGGTCCTGCCAGTAGAGTCACTGCATTTTTACTGTTTTCCTGGAAGCTTTTCTCTCCTTAAAGGGGTAGTTTGATTATTTGAAGGGGGGTTGTATGGAGCAATGTACTGTTGTGGGCAGGGTCAGCAGCAACATGTATTTTAGCCACCTAAAAAAAATCAGAATTAGTTCAAGAGAATGTCATATTTAGAATATTTTCACCGCTTTACCGTGCCATCAAACAGCCTTTTCCAACGGGAAACCACCGTTATACAAGCAACAAATATCGCTCTCGTCAAACCAACCAGCCTTCTTTGACAAAAACACAGGTGTTGCTGCCTCCATCGGTAAAGCTGGGCATACACCGTACGATTTGAGCCCATTT
>JAJHUR010099900.1:0-20495 GCA_027495735.1 Lutjanus campechanus | reverse complement strand
GTTCCCCTGATGAACAGGTCAAAGGCCAAGACTTTGTGATTTTGTCCAAACTCTGCAACTTTTCTGCAAATTTGAACAATCATTGTCGCTTCCTGTGAGTTCCACCAATCACAGCACTCCCCCATACAAACATCATGCATGCACATCTCAATGAACTGACTCACTTTTAACTTTTACTTTTTTTTGTATTTATTAAGTCTCTCCAGGATTTCAGGGTTTTTTGGTGGTTTTTGGGCCTAAAATGTCTGATTTCAAGGCAGCTTTTCTAAAGAAAAAAAAAATGCAATGCATGTTGCAATGCTTTTAGGTGTTTTTTTTGCAGTGGAATTGAGTAATAAGTCAAATTGCGTAAAAACACCACCGTGGAGACATCCGCCATAGAGTTTGTCTGTCTTCTCTCTGCAGCTCGTGCTAAAACAGTCTGCACAGATAAATGGCACCAGAGGTCAGGACCAGTTATTCCCAAACACTGGGTCGTGACCCACATGTGGGTCACAGGAGATTTTATTTGCGCCAAATAAGATTTAATATTTCTGCACTACAGCTTTTATGAAGCATTTAAAATAATGTACTGTTTTACTGATGAGGGGAAAAAAACAAGAGTCTGTTAATTCCACCTACATTAACTTATTTAGTTTGATTTATGAAGTTCTGCACTGTAAAAACAAAAAAGTTGAGAAAACTCAAAATCTCAAGGCAACTTAGTCCAACAGATTTTTGAGTTTTGAGCCCAACTCAAACTGCTGTTTACTAATTAATAATGTTTTGAGATAATTTTCTTTTCTTCTTTAGATGAACTTTAATTGTTGAGCTTTAGAACCCCCCCCCCAAAAAAAAAAGTATTTAACAAATTGAGTAAACTTGTTGAAGAGGAAGTGAAATATGGTTAATAATTTTATATTTTCCGGTTCACTGTAAACAATTTTTGAAATACTTTTTGTTTTTAGTTTCTAAACTTCAAAGATTCAAGTTTATTTAAAGAAGTAAAGTGTCTCCACGAGGTCAGCAGAATATTTCGTCGTTTATTATCAAATCAAACACTCAAAAATCTACGACAGTAAGTTGCTTTGAAGTTTTGACTTGTTTAAACTTCTTTGTTTTCTTGACGAGAGGAAATAAAAACAATGAGACGACCTGTGAACTCAGACTGAAGACATTTATTTCAAGATGTCTCCAAAAATCCAGTGAAAACACCCTGAATTGTGACTGAATGAGTGTCCTCTCTGTTCTCTGTCCAGACTGCTGTCCCCCCACAGTGACGTCCTGTCCGACCTGCAGCAGCTGTTCCCCTGCGAGCTCGTTGTCGGGATGAACGGACGTCTGTGGGTCAAGTCCTCGAGCGTCCAGCAGACGCTCATCATCGCCAACCTGCTGCAGAGCTGCGACACCATGACGACGGCGCAGAGACAGACGCTGTTCAGGAGGGTGGCACAGGGGACGCTGTAGACCAGACTAGACCTGGACTCATCTCTACAGACAGATATGTGTGTATGAACACAGTATCTGCAGACAGAGGGACAGATTTTAATATCACCAATCAGGTCTGAGGAACTGAACCACAGAGAACAACTTCCTGTCTGATGTTTGTAACGTACTCAGGTTCTGGTTTGTAGTTTTGGTGCAGAACTGGATCCTGCAGCTGGTTTTCTGTTTGATTGTGTTTGTTTTTTAGATTAAAGGAACATTCCGATATTAATAATGATATGTGAACTGATCTACACCTCCCAACATGTTCTCGTCTGTGTTAATGAAATGTTGCTCCGACTGATCCAAAGACTGTAAATCCAGATTCTGTGATCCTGATCCTGTGGTATCTGGATCAGAATGATTCTGTCTGACAGGAGAAAACCTACAAGATAAGTTTGATCTCAGACAGCAATAAAAGAGATTACATCATGTGGATCATTCTAATCTGGATTAAAAGTTTTGTAATATTGACCCCTGAGGCTTAAAACCAGCTGCAGGTTTCTTATTGTGAGAACCAAATGTTCTATAACCTGCTTCATATTTGTTCTAACAGATCAAATGTATTTTTGTGAAACTAAACTAACAACAAAACCAGCTGTTTGTTTCAGATTGTTTTAATTTCAGATACTGATATGAACACAGAAACCCAGAGTATCTGCTGACGCTGATCTGATTCATCTGTTAACAACATCTGTATGGATGGACTTTAATGAACCGCCTGTCTAAAACACGGTTTCCCAAACTTTATTTCATCACAACCTGATTCATTATCGGCCTTAGATCTCCTTAAATCTTGGGAAGAGAGAATTTGTGCATAAATGTGCATTTTACTGCCATTTCTGCATCACATGATATCATCTTGATGCATGTGTATACACATTAAATACTTCAGAAATGAGAAATTAAAGCATTAAGGCCGAGTTAACAGGTCACCTCAACAGGCTGACTGGAGTCAAAGAAGCAAATATCAGTTGATACGTCAGTTATCCTGAATAATTTAGCTCCCAAATGTCTTTATAACAACAAACTGAATATCTTTGGAGTTCTACCTTTGTTTTTCATTTTATTTTCAGATATTTATGTCGAGCAAACGATTAATTATTTATTCAAAGGTCAAAACACACTGAGGGACTTTTTCTCCATAAACATTTATTTTCAAATAGATTAAGAAAAAATAGATTTTTTTACAAGTTTTTTCTTTATATGACTTTTTATACAGTACTTTATGTGCATTTAGAAAAACAACAAACAAACATCAGTTAGTGAGGCAGCAGGACCGACACGCAAAGGATTCTGGGAAAAGACTAAGAAGAGCAGAGAGAACCAAGAACAGCCTGATCAGACCAGCTCTAAACCGGATCAGACCGGCTCTAAACCGGATCAGACCGGCTCTAAACCGGATCAGACCGGCTCTAAACCGGATCAGACCGACTCTAAACTCTAAATAAAATGTGAACACAACGTTCGTTTTTTTTTTCAGTTTTTCTAAAAGTGCAAATCAAAGCTCAGAGTGAGCGAAGACATCAGAGCTGATTGTAACAGAAACCAGTTTGTTCTCAAAGTGAACACACACACACACACACACTCACAGACAGACAGACGGACGCTCCTCTCAGCTGATTTACATTCAGAGAGTCACACACACACACACAGTCAGGTGTACGGACGGATAGGTGATCAGGTGATCAGGTGATCGCAGTAACTAACGGTAACAGTGACTGAAAACATGCGAGCAGAACTTTGTAACTTTGGCAACACGTCAGGCTGAAGGTCGAGCGGCAGCTGCAGGATACGGTGGACATCTTGTTGATGTCACAGTGCGGACTGGGGTGGGAGGGGGCGTAGCCCGGCGGGGTCACATGATGTGTTTCTGGATGCCCGGGATGAACTCCTTAGCGTTGGGGTTCAGACTGCTGTTTACCTGCCGAGGACAGAAGAAGAAAAGAGAGAGGACATCAGCAACAGGACAGAGAAGATAAAAACGACGTAAAAGACAAGAAGACAAAAAACAACATAAGTTAAGTTCAGTTATAAGTTAATTAATTAGTACTGAAAGTATGAATGTTTGGGTTGTGGCACAACATATTTTCATCACTGTTTTAGCTAACGATTCATTTCCCGTCAACACAGACGACAAAATGTCATTACAGTTTTTTTAGTCAAAAGTGACGTCTTCAAATGTCTCGTTTTGTTCGTCCGACTGTCCAAAACAAGATGGTTCAGTTTACTGAGACGGAAAACAGAGAAAAACTAACTGACACGTGACTGTAGCATTTTGTCACTTTTTTTTCTAGATAATTGATCAATAATTTGCTAATTAATTTTAAAGTGTTGTTTACCACGAGGTCGAAGTCTGCGTCTGCATGAACGTCTGAGTCGAGGACGAGCAGACTGATCTGGTCCTGCAGCTGAGAGACGGTCTGAGACGGGAGGTCTCTGGACGGGATGAACCACTCCCACTGCTCCTCCTCCTCCATCAGCTCCTGGATGCACCGCTCGATGAACTCCTCCTCCCACAGCTCCTCCTCCACCTGCGCACACACACACACACACATTGTGTATCTGTATCTGGGTCACATGGAGAACAGGACGGAGGACATTTCAGCACGTCTGCAGCAGGTTTAAAGGAGCACGCTGCTGTTTTTATATCATCTACATCTGTATTTTCAGGGTTCCTGCACCTTTTTCAAAGTCAAATTTAACATTTGAAGCGTTCACGAGGTTCATTTTCAAGCTTTTCCAGCATCTTACAGCCACAACTAACAATTATTTTCACAGTCGATTATTTTCTTGATTCATCAAGTAATAGTTGTTTGTTTTAAAGAATTTGGGCTTTTTTCTTTTAAAAATTACTCAAACCGATTAATCAATTATAAAAATAGTTGGAGATGAATTTAATAATTGATTAATGTTTGCAGCTCTAGTGGCAAATAACATATTTTACACTTTTTATGTATATGTTCAAAATGATTCAGCTCCATTTCATTTCTTTATCACATTAAATCAGAGATTATTGTTCTATAAGCAAAAAAAATCATTTTCGATCGTTTGTCTGTGTTATTGTTTATTATTGTGTGACTTTGGTGTTTTAAAGGGTTAGTTCAGATTCACAAAAGTCAAACACACTAATAACAAACACACTAACAGATGGAGGCAGCAGCAGACCAACAACTCCTGAGCTCTGTGAGCTAAAATGACTGATTTTGTCAGTGGAGTTTGGTTGGTTTGGAGACAGAGTGATATTTGTCTTGTATAGACAGAAAAGTCTGTCTGACAGCAAACTAAAGAAAATATTCTAAATATAGTGTACACTTCTGATATTTTAGACACTAAAGACAATTAATGTTTTACGACCACACTTCAGAAAACCTGAACTATTCCTCTAAGTTTCTTCTGTTCTCCTGATCGATTAATGGATGAACTGTTGCAGCTCTCGATGACGCGCTGAATGACGCAGGTTTACATGTAAAACATGTAAAACGCTTTTTACAACTGGTATTAGGGTTGATGATGATGGTGATGATGTCATGTTGGACAGGCAGCAGTCCTGCTGGTTTGACTGGATAAGAGAGACATCATCTGATGTTCAAAACAGCCTCAGGTGAATAAAAGAGTCAAACAACAGACTCTGAGTCAGCGTCTACAACTGACAGCAGTGTGTCGGTCCAGATATTCACATTAATGTGATGTGAGTGTGTGCTGGATCAGTTGAGTCCTGCCCTCGATGAATCATTAGATTCTGCTTCAGTTAGAAAAGTCACAGGTCACAGAGTGACACAACACGAGGATTAATTATGTACTAAAACAAAAACCATGATGTGGTTCTGAACACAGTCTGACTGGTTTGGGATTTTTGACACTGAATTCAGTTCAGTTCATTGATATGGTGGTTGATATTTAAGGTCCATTTTTATACCAGCACAAAAATTCACGAAATTTAATATTGAAATTGGGAGTAATCATTGAAACTCGAGGTCTGTGATTCATTAGACACATAAACAAAAGCAGATTCTCATTTCTAGCTGATGATGGTGGATTTGGTGGATAAAATAATGACTCACAAGCAGATTTCATAAGTGTAGCTGGCTGATGTAAGCTAATGCTAATGCTAACTCCTTGTGTCAGCTGAGAATCTCCAGCTGACGTTTTAATGTTTCTACCAGACACCCAGTGAAAGTGTAAATGTAAAGTTAGCCAACAGCTGTGTACCTGATATAACATTAATGCTAACAGACTGAGGCTAAAGCTAGCTTACATCTCAGCAAACACTGGTCAGATGGTGAAATACAGCAGGTATATCTACACGATAGATGACAGAAATACACTCATTACTCAAACAATAGTTGCTGATTTGATTTCTTAGATCAACCAATCAATTAAGAGTTTCAGCACTAGAGAAGAGAGGAAGTGGACCTTGAGTTATGTAAACTGTGAGTTAATCAGCTGTTTATAACTATGACAGCTGTCGATATAAAGTTCAGCCTGCTATCCTGAAAACAAAAAAAATACTGCTCTGAAATAAGACACTGTCTGTCTCACTGCCTGCCAAACCCCATTAACATTTTGCTCAATTTAGCAGTTATACACATCTACTCCTTCTACAAGATTATAAATGATTAATGATGATGAGTTTTCCTTTAATACTTGAAGACCAAATGACTGTTTGTTTGTGTTATTGTGTGGCTTCAGTGAATCTGAGCTGACCTTTTTAAACACTGTGTGTGTGTGAAGTGTATTGTATGGTGGAAGCGTAGTTGTAAAATGTATTTTAGGCACAAAAAACAAAAAAACAAAACGATATCAGTTTCAGTGTAAGTTAAATTTAGAATATTTTCACATTTCACCTCGCTGCCAGACAGACTTTTCTGACAGAAAACCAACCAAACTCCATTAAGAAAATGAGTCATTTTACTTCACAGAACACAGAAGTTTCAGGTCTGCTGCTGCATCCATCTGTTAGTTAGTTTGTGTTATTGTACAACTTTGGTGTTTAAAAGGGTTAACTCAGATTCACAGAGGTTTCACAACAACACAACAAACAGATGGAGGCTACAATAACTACTGTGTTCTGTGAGATAAAATTACTGATTTTCTCAATGGAGTTTGGAGAGGGATAGTAGAAGACTTTTCTGACAGGAGACCACTGTTTTGTAAGTCTAACACCAAGCTAAAGTGGTGAAAATATTCTAAATATAGCGTACACTTAAACTAGTATTTTATTTTTTAGGTGTCTACTCCTGCTGCTGCTACATTAAGTAATCTGAACTACTCCTTTAACATACTGGAACCAGCAAATGTTTGATCTTTTTGCTTGAAAAATGACTGAGACGACTATTTGATTGTCAAAATAGTTAATAGGTCATTTTCTTTTGGTCAGCTAATCAATTAAATCGACTGATCGTCGGAGCTGTGGTCCCTCCCCCCTCATCTGTCTGACCTGATTTCCAGCCGAAGAGGACAAAAGCTGTCCGTGTCCGTGGACATGTTGACTTCGCACCTGAACAACTGACAGTTTCTGAGTGTATTTTTCTGTGTTGTGTTCAGGGTCTCACCTGTCTGTTGAACTCCTCCTCGTTCTCCATCCACATGTACTCGGCGAACGGGTTGTTGTCCTCAATGTTGACCTGGTTGCTCAGGATGACCTCGTTGCTGATCGTCATGTTGGGGGCGACGTTGTTGCTCAGTCTCGGGTCTTTCATTTCACTCCTCACATACACACAGAAACACAGGCTGGATCTCTGCAGTCCCACCGACGACTCTACACACAAAGACATGGTTTAACACACACAGACACGATGATTTAACCGTTCAACACCGAGTGTGTAACGTTCAGGGTCGCTGCTGTGATGGCCGCTCTCTGCTCAGCTAACGACTGTGGCTGACTCTGCCATTTTACAGCAAAAACACCAGAACAAAGAGGGAGTTTCACCGACAGAAAAACATTCAAATAACCATTCAACAACATTACAATGACGTTAGGAAATCAAACGCAGTGTTTTAATGACTGAAATACCTGAAAACTTGATTTAATCGACGGCAGCGAATGAAACGGTCGAACTCTGTGTCGAACTCCTCTGTAACTGTCATGGCCGCCGCGCTGGCTATGTTTGTTTACATCGCCGACGTCACTCTGTGCTCATTCGTGATTGGATAAACGGCTCTGCCGCCTTCACGTGCTACATGACCCATTAAAATCAATGGGACTGGAGAATCGGAAAGAAGCCAATCATTTACTAATGACATTTTGACCTGTTATTGAAACCCCTCAAATTAATTGCTCCTTTCTAATTATTTATTTATTTTACTATTATTACTATTTATTTTTGTATTGTTATCACGTTTTCAATTTCAAGAATATTTACAATATTTATTTGTTTCCCATTACATGAATTAATTTGGTTTTCATCTTTTATATTTTAATATTAACTCTCTATTTTTTATTGTTGTTGTTATCAACTCTCGTTGATACATGCATATTTTTGTAAAGTTTTTAAAAATGCATTTTTGTTATCCCGTTATTTTTTTCATCTGTTAAATGTAGGTTTTCTTTTTAATATTTCCAATTAAGTCCTCCATATTTGCTTCAATTAAATCTGATTTATGTTCTGTTCTTCTCTGCCTGAATGTTTGTATATTTTACTAAAATGTTAAAAACAATTATGCATTTATTCTTCAAAACATTCACATTAATGATTAATTAGGCATTTTAGTACCATCCTATTTTAAAAGGAGAAAGTAGCCACTTACTGCACACAGATTAAAAAAAAACTGCAATAGTTGTGGCAAAAATAAAGTTAAGGCCAAACTCTATCCAAAAACATTTAAAATACACATAAAAATATGGTAATTTATATGCAAAACTGAATTATTTAAAGTGTTAAAAAATGTATAGAAGTAAATAAATATTTTTTCATTACATTGAATTAAAGAAAACACTTAGAATTATTTTTAATATATTATTTGCTCTTTATATTATTTTTTTCTATAGTTCATTTAAAATATTTTTATTGTAACATTACTGTATTGTTAATAAAGTTGAACAAAAAAGTTCGGACTGTCTAGGTCTGCGTTGGGGAGTTTATATACAAGAGAACTCCAGACCAGCGACAGATCTCGCGAGAGTAATCATTTAAACCCAACCCATGATTTTTCTTTAACCCTAATCAGGTGGGGTTTTTGTTTCTAGACCTAAACACATCTTATCCACAGTAACAGTCACATAATAAAACACAGCTTGTTCGTACAGCGTGAACACTGAAGAACGACACGTACAACTCTCGCGAGAGTTTTACAAATCACGGGTTCCTTTTTAGACACGACCGTCGGTGCGCTCAGCTAAAACAGTGCCTGTGTATACTAGCAGGTTGAGCTAGCTACGCATCAGGAAAGATTCAGGTAAGACTGTTTGTATTCACAAATCTTAACAACATTTTATACAGTAGCAGATAGTCCACAGCTTAATGTAAAAGTTGCACACTTGAAGATTAGAACATCGAAGTGACATTAGTCAACTAAGTTACTAACGTTAGCAAGTAGGGGCTGGGCAGTGGCGTTAGCAATCAATGCTAAAGTTCTTAAAGTTAGCCTGCAGTACGGCCTGTAGCTGTTTGAGGAATTGCCGTTTTTATTTATTATGTAAGTTAATGCATACATTAAGTTGTAATTTGCTCAGAATAAAAGTACTGTCAGCGTTTTTTGTCACAGTTTAAACCTCAGGGTCAGGTTAATGTTAGCTGCTAGCACTGTTAGCTTAGCTGCTGCACAACACAACTGCTCCATTCAAAAGCTGTGGTGCAAATTTACACATAACTGAAACTTCTCATGTTCACCTTCAGATAACGTGTTTCACTGCAGCTGCTTCATCGTGTCTTAATATAAACCAGCAGATAAAGTCAGACTGTGTTCTGGTCCAGGTCTCTTTCACTGTTAATTGGGACTGTCTCTGATTCTTTCACGTTTTTAATCAGACATGAACAAACAGTAACTTTTAGAGAAGCTTTATATTTAATGATTCGCATCTCTGTGTGATATTGTTCACTGGTTCTCAGAGTTTCTCTTTGTGCAGTGAGGATGTTTCCATCACACTCTGTTCATGTTCTCCCTCCTGGTCTGAGGTTTTTTTTTTTTTTTTTTTGAGTCTTTACAGCCTATCCTATCTCTTTTCCTAGCCGTCTTTAATTGCCTCTCATGTTCCAGTATCACAGCTTACACCTGCTCAGGTGACTGTTAGTCAATCAGTTCTTTCCTCTGCTGTTCAGTGCCTCTCCACTGGCTTTTGTTGTCTTATTCGAGGCTGCAGCAGCGTCTGAAGTGTCTCCACCTCATTGTGTTTCAGCAGAAATCAGACAGAGAAGAGGAGTTCTTCACTTTGACCAGGTTTACTCTTAACTGACATTAACTCATCCTTAAAGATACAGACACCGTGTTCCCACCTGCTTCCTTCTTTATCTTGACTCGGCCGTCCTGACACAGAGGGCAGCTCCTCTTTGAGGTGTCATGTCTCAGAAGTCACAGTCAGACGGTCAGAAACACTTTGCTGTGGGTCGGGGGCTTCTGGCCGCTGCGGAGACCTTGAACTTCAGCATGAATGAGCAGCGATCCAGCCGGCAGATGGAAGGCATGGCCTCAGGTGTGGGGGTGGGCGGTGGTGGCATGGAGGGCCAGGGCAGCAGCAGCTCCCAGATGTCCCGGCGTGGCGGAGGCAGCCATCTTGGCAGCACCATGAAGCTGTTTGCCAGTTTGGGGCTGTCGCCCTCTGACCTGGACGCCCTGGCTGAGATCCCTGAAGAGGACATCAGCGTAGAGACGCTGCCGCAAATCCTCATGCAGCTCAAGAGCCGCAAGGGAGATACCGGAGACCGACGGGCGGCATCTTCCATGTCCTCTGATGCTGCGTATCGAGGAGGACGGGAGAGCTGGGACGACATGCACATGGGCAGGATGAGTGGTCCTTCTCTGGGTCAGGGTTCAGCCCGGGCCCAGTCCTCTGCAGACTTTGGGTTCAGTTCCCTGCAGGACGTCACTCCCAGCCAGAGCTACAATTTAAGTTACAGCGGTGGTGGCGGTGGGAGCAGAGAGAGGCCGTACTCTGACCTCTCCCACCGTGACCCCTACAGCGGGCTGGGCATGGGGCCGTCCACATCTGACCCCATCTTTATGCAGAGGAGGATGGGCTCCCCGTCCAACGGAAAAGTCCAAGACTTCTTGGGAGTCACGCCCCCCATGTTCCCCCACGTGTGCTCTCTTTGTGACTTTGACGTTCACTCCACCATGGTGAGTACCGTCCAGCCTCCTTCTCTCTTCTTCTGGGACTAACGTTAATGTTTCAGTTCAGACACCTGAGTTCACTCAGGTCTTCTGTCCACTTCAGTCAGGGACAGTTTGCATCTTGTTTAAATCATCTGACAGCATGAACCGTACCTTCATGTTCCTCTGCAGCAGTACAGCCTCCATCCAGCCAGACATCTTAAAGGAGTAGTCTACCCAAAAATCCAGCTCTTGTTTTGATCTGTTCACCCTCATGTCAGCATCCTCCAGCTAGATCATCTGTTCACATTGTTTATAACACATTTCTGCACATGTGATTTCACAATTTAATTCAACTTTATTGACCTCGCACATACAATGCTGCACAAACGCAGGTTTTAGTCTGGAAAATGTCTCCACAAGAATAAATGAAGCCCAGCTGGATACAGATGCTGAATATCCTGGACCAGGCAGCTGCTGTTTACATGATCACATCACTTAAATTCAGACATGTGGATCTCAGTATCAAAGCATTAAAATCAGCTGTTCTGATAACAAACCAGAGCCAGAATCAGAAATACTTCATTGACCCCCCCAGGGGGGAAATTGTTCATGTGCCTCCTTTCAAGGGTAGAAAAATATCACATAGTTCAATTAGAATTAGGTTTATAAAATATGCACAGTTTAACAATACTAATAGATAATAAAACAGAATATATCAGTCCCTCCAGGAAGTTGTGATGTTGCGACTGCAACAATTAACGGAAACTCATCTCCATGAATTCTGCACAACCATGCAATGTTGTTTTTTTGGGGGGGGGGGGCTTTTTGCCTTTATTCATTGGACAGCTGAAGATATGACAGGAAAGTGGGTAGAGAGAGGCTGCAGGTGGGAATTGAACCAGCAGCCGCTGCAGAGGACTGACAGCCTCAGTATGTGGGGCGCACGCTCTACCAACTGAGCTATAGGGGGCGCCCCACGACCTTGCAATTTTGTCCAAACTTTGCAACTTTTGACCAATCATCGTTGATACCAATCATAGTCTCCACTGCAAACATTTTGCATGTTGGTCTCAGTGAAATAACTCAACTATAATTTTGTATTTTTTTAAATTTCTCAGTGGTACTGAAAAGAACACAAGGTTTGTTGTTATTGACATTCATCAACGCTCTGTGCAATTTTATACTTTATATTTTTGTGTGTGTTGTTTTGACTGAGGCTGGATCAAGCTTTGTAGATGAGAGGGGAAACGTCTTCAAAGACTTATAAATAAGTCCAGTTGCCTTCGATTTAATCTTTTCTTGAGGTAACAATGACCTGGAGGAGTTTGTGGAATACCCCCCAGGTGCACAACAAATAAAGCAGGTTTTGTTTTTGTAATCCTGAGGCTTTTTGGCAAGTGTACTCTGCACTCAAACAACAGAATGTGCCTTTGTCCTCCCTGGAACAAGTTGCCTTTGATTTTTAATGAATTATTGAATTGCAGAAAAAATAATCACAACTTCTTTTTGTAATTTTCACTTGGTCCCACAATTTGATTGCAAAAATTGCCCGAAACATCAGTTTCCTTTAGAAAAGCTGCCGTGAAATCAGACATTTAGGCCACAATGATCCCAAAAAAGGCCCATGAAATCCTGGAGGGACTGATTTATACAGTAAAGATATGTGCCTTGTTTTCCCAAACAGTAACAGTTATTATACATATATGCTGTGACATACTGTAATAGAAGTAGAGATAGAGAATAAGAAATAAAAGAATTGCAGTGTGCATTATGTTGCAAAAATATATATGTTTATATGTTAGTATAAATAGAAATGCTGTATAACAGACAGTAGAATTATTGCAAGTTGAAATGTTCCAGTGTTCACTGTTGAAGTATGAATATGGAATAATTTAAGAGGTTAGAGTGACAGAGGTACAAGAAGAAGGTAATGATCAGACAAAAAAAAAAATCATGTTGTGCATCTCTAAAAAGACCCAAACACATAAACAGACAGTTATGAATAACTTTAATGTGGATATTTAAGAATTTTATTGTCTCCACACTTTGGAAGGTTTAACTGAAGGTAGTCAACCATGTTCGCTCGATCAGAAGAAGAGAAAAAGAAGAAAAGATCAATAATTAAAGATTTGATAAGTGATTTGTTGCCTGCGGAGCTTTTACCACCGTGGAACCGGGTCCAAAATGGAAGCAGTTATCAGAACCCATAGAAATAATCTAATATTGGATGATCTTATCATTTTTATTAGACACACTCTAATTGTCATGGTAATTGTGATTAGTGAGTGATATCTTCTGCTTTCATTTTTATAAAGCAGATCATCACCAGAAATCACTGCGAAGGGTTAACAAAACGTTAACATTTAAACTTAGCTTAGCCGACACCTGGTTGGGTATAAACGGCGCTGATGAGAGAGGATTAACCCTTTCTCTACACGACTCTGAGTTTAAGGCTGCAGCGAACTGCTTTTGATTAATCTAAGGACGCTTCTTCTGATTGGCCTGTTTGTCAGATGCCTCATCAGAAAAATACTGGACCTTAAATTCAAAAGGATTTCTGTGACACATAGATGAAATTTATGTTGTTATTATTATTGTCGTTGTTATTTTGGGAGGCTTTTTGTGCCTTTATTTGATAGTACAGCCAAAGAGAGACAGAAGGGACACAGATGAATATAATCACATTGTCACAGCAGCCGTTCTCCCTGATGATTGTTCTCTGGAGGAATCACGCTTTGACTGGACGCAGCCATCTCTGCGACGAACTGTTGATGTAAACAACGATATCGATTCCATCCTCGCCCCTTCTGATGCACAGAGCGCTGTTCACCTGTTTATTCAAAACGTATTAATACACTTGTCCATATTGCTCCAAATTTAACGCTGCACTTCCTTGAGTCCTCAGCAAAACTCCCACCATGTTTGAAGTAGATCAGGTGAATGGTTCTTGAGATAGAATTACACACATACAGCGTTGATGAAAGCTTTAATATTTGGGTGAACTATTCCTTTAACTTGGGTTGACTGGGGCAGAAGCGGCGTGTTGGACATCAGTAATTCTCTGTTTGAATATGTAGGAGTGGAACCAGCACATTAACGGACTTCGACATGCTGAGAACAGACGGCAGCTGCTCGACATGTGAGTCACACAGATGTTACAGATGTTCTCAGAGAAAAGTTTGTTCTGTTCGGAGACGTAACGTTTGGTCCATGTTTCAGGTATCCAGAGTGGGACCCTGGTATGTCCTCAGGCAGAAGGTAAGAGACGCTCGGAGCTCAGCCTTTGAATAAACAAACCTCGTATGTCGTCATAGAGATGAGTGTATTTGACTTACAGCTGGTTTCTTTGTTCCAGCGGGGGTCTTCTGGAGACTCCCAACCTGTCTGCAGGGCTACTTGGACCTGCCCCCATGTCTTCACTTCAGCCAGGAGGAGGGATGTCCTCCAGCTGGGGTAAGAAACGACACAGGATTATTATTACTGTTGTTGTTGTTGTTTACAGTAACTTGTCTGTTCAGTCTGCAGCAGCAGGACGTGGATTTGTCTTTATGAGTGTTAACCTTCAGTGTGTTTGTGTCTGCAGGAGTTGGAGGTTCTGGTCTGTCAGGAAAGAACCAGCAGGGACAAAATAAGGTCAGTTTGTTCTCTTATTTCAGTTATTTCACTTTTTTCCTTTCCTTACTTTGGAAAAGTTGTACAAACCCAAAAATTGAGATTTCTGATTTCTGAAATCTGATTTTGAGAACCACAGAACAGACAAAGTCTTGCAGACTTCCTGTGATTTCTGGCGTCCCCCTAAGGGGGGCCAGACCCCAGGTTGGGAACCAAAGTTTTAAGTGATCTTACAGACTGAATCACTGTGACGTCGCGCTAACAACAAGTCACGCTGGGTAGAAAACTGGCAGTTCATTTGAATTGCGGAGATATTTAAAATCGTCAAACTTGTTTAAATCTGCTCATTTTCATCTGTGCCTGTAACCTTTAAAGATGAACAGTTAAACACGGTGGTCTGACTTGTCTGACGTTTCTTCATGTTTGGTTTGTGTGCATGTGTTTGAGAGACAGAGCGGGCGTGTTAAAGAAGGCAGAGACTGAATTTAGAGAGGAAGCGCTGGTAGCAAGAAAGCCGACTCTGAATCAGAGAAATAAAACATTTTCTGACAGTTTCACAGTGTTTACATTCAGACCACAAACTGCACACACGGTAATGTTAGTGAAAGCAGATTAACACTTTGAAACCACATCATTAAAAAGAAAATATTCAGCATGTTGCTGCCATTAAAATATATGCAGTTTTTTTGTAAACCTAAAAATTAAAACTGTTAAAAGCAGTTTTAATGTCAGGGGTCACATGGTGAGAAAAGAAATAAATATCTGTTGTTTGTCCTCAGCTGAGAAGCAGAGTGGTGGTGGTGAGATACGCCAGGAAGCCTCTCAGCAACAAGACTCTGTTCGCCTTCACCGAACCGTTCGGCGTCCTGAGGGAGCACCTGGTCCTCAACAACAAGGTGGAGCAACAACTTTACATCATCTTATATAATCAGTCAAGATCAGTGTCAGTAAAGATCTGTATATAAATATCTCCGTATCTGTGTATTAAATATCTGTTTGTGTCCATCAGGCCTTCTTAGAGATGAGCAGTCACGAGGAGGCTCTGGACATGGTGAACTACTACGAGCAGCACCCAGCGAACCTGTACGGCAAACCGGTCAGCTTCTACCTGTCCAAGAGGCTGCTGGTCATCGAGGTAACGCCGTCGTCCTCACGCTGGAACACAGTCAAACTGCTTCTAAAACGTCCCTCAGCTTCAGATACTGACATCATCTGTTGTTGTGTTTGACCTTCAGAAAGACGACCCACACTCAGACAGACCTGTCCGCGACCTCAAAGGTCACGGCAGCCAGGTGGTTTTCTTCTCTAACCTGCCCCGAGAGGAAGAGAAGAAGAAGGAGCTGCTGACCATCGCAGGACGCTTCGGCATCGTGGAGAAACATCTGTTCTTAACTGACCAGGTAGAAACATCTGTTCTTAACTGACCAGGTAGAAACATCTGTTCTTAACTGACCAGGTAGAAACTCTTCGTTTTAACTGACCAGGTATAAACTCTTCATCTTAACTGTCCAGGTAGAAACTCTTCATCTTAACTGTCCAGGTAGAAACTCTTCATCTTAACTGTCCAGGTAGAAACTCTTCGTTTTAACTGTCCAGGTAGAAACTCTTCATCTTAACTGACCAGGTAGAAACATCTGTTCTTAACTGTCCAGGTAGAAACTCTTCGTCTTAACTGACCAGGTAAACTCAGCTGCTTCTGTTTCTCAGGTAATCAAGAGACTTTAAAGAGTTCAGATATTTTTAAAAATGGTCTTTTTCTTTTCTAAAGTTATTGTGATCATCTCCATCACATCACTGCTGTCCCTCCATCAACCCGTCACCATATTACAGAACATTTGGATCTAAAAACCAGGTGTGTGTGTGTGTGTGTGTGTTTTGTCCAGGCATTTGTCCAGCTGGGGTCTCCGGCGGACGCCGAGATGCTGGTGAAGTATTACAGCGTGAACCCACTCACCATCAAAGGAAGATCCATCCGCCTCAACATCTGCACCAAGTACAAGACCCTCAAGTGAGTCCACAGCCTCAAAACACCTTTTTAGCTGCAGTCACATATGCACAGTCTCACGTCCAGTGAACTTTGATGCTGCGATTTCACCAGTCAATCAATATCAAAACACTGCAGGTGAAACTACATCTCAGAGCGGTCGGCACAGAAACATCTGTGTGTTGTTCATCGTTTAAAAGAAACTAACAGTGAATGAATGTTGAGACATGTTGAAGTTTTGTATTTACACACCGAGTGTGTGTGTGTGTGTTTCAGTGTGAACCGCAGACAGGGCGGTTCTGGAGGAGACAGTCGAAGCCAGAGGAGCGGCGGAGCAGCAAACACCACCTCCTCCTCCTCCGGCTCTGGAACCAGGTCCTCTTCCAGCTCCAACAGGACCTCCTCGTCCAAATCCTCATCAGGCTCCAGGAGCAGAGAGGAGAAGAAGAAGGAGGAGGAGAGCAAAGCGAAGCCTGAGGAGAAACCAGAGGCAGCAGAGGAAGAGGAGGAGGTGTCAGGAGTGATGGAGGGGGAGGACGGAGGAGAGGAGGAAGAGACGGGGGAGGAGCAGGTAACAGATGGAGATGCAGAGGCGGAGGAGCCAGAAGGAGCAGAAGCTGCACAGAAAACAGTGGAGGAGTCGGAGGAGGTCCAGCAGCGGCAGCAGCAGCAGGAGGAGGAGGAGGAGGAGGTGAGAAAACATCAAACATGGAGGATTCAACTCAAACTTTATTAGTCGAAAAACAATGAAAAAACACAATCAAAGACATCGAACATTTACTGTGTGCAGGTCCCTGATGGTGATGATGTCACTGATGACACATCTGGAGATGTGGGCGGGGCTGACGGTGACACCAAGCAGGCGGCAGAGTCAGAGGGACAAACAGAACCAACAGAACCTGAAGAACATGAGAACAAAGACGAACCGACCGCAGAACCAGGAGAGAACCGGGAGACGGTGGAGGGAGACCTGCCCGAGGACTCGGTATGATTTAATAAACGTCTCCAGATTACTGACTCAGATTACTGACTGTCCATGTAGTTTCTGTTCTGGAGCTTTTGACTCACAGGAGCTCATCAACAGAGAGAATTTTTCTCAGAAAGTAAAAGTAAAGATGTGATGAGGTGGTTTTTGTCCAGATGAAGAAATCTGTCGGTTTATGATGATGTTGTTTTGTTTATTGTGGTTTAAGTCATTCAGACACGAGGCGACTAGAAGCACTTTATAGGAACAAAGAATTAAAATAAAACATGAAGAGAAGATGAAAGAAGATGGCAAAAAAAAAGCAGAAGCATGCTGATAAATAGTTAAAGCATTTAAAAGAAATATTTCAACTTTCTGAAAATAAAAGCATGAAGGAGTTTTTCTGTATCGTGTTCAGACAGAAATCCTTTAATTCTTGACACGTTTTTAAGGTGACAGTAGGTTGATGTGTGTTGTGTGTGGCTTGATTTGTAGTTTTTAATTTCATGGATTGGAGGTGAACACTTTTGTTCTTTGGTTCAGTTTGATCAGGACTTCCTGGAGAACATGGAGGACTTTGTGACGCTGGACGAACTGGCAGAGGACGAGGACGAAGCAGACGGAGAGGCTGACACCATCGGTACCTGATCGTTTTCTCCACAACAAGATGAATTATTACTGAACTTAAAAAAATGTTATAAATGTCCAGATGTTTACATGGTGAATCTGTGGACGAGGAGCTAAAATCTACCTGCAGCTTGACTTTCATTCAGATTTGAAATGATGTCGGCAGCTGATGGTGATTTGATGTTTTTAGATGAAAATGAAAGCAACACTGATCTTCTTGTGTGTTTTTGTGTATTTTTCTCTGCAGACAACACGAGGAGAGGGGTACGTATCTGTGATTAATCTGTCAGATTTATTATTTAATGTCAGGTGCATGACTGTACGTCTCAGCTCCGCCCAGAGTGTCTCACACCTGAACCAGATCTGCACATTCATGACCAAAATGATCTGAAAAATCTACAGAAAAGTCAGGAAAAGTTAAAAAGTTTAGGAACCCTTCTATAAACTAATAGAAGCTAAAAAAAAAAAAGAGAGCTTTGCCTTAAACCCTTTATATTCTTAGAAATCAACAAAATGCATAAAGCTAAAAGTTGAAGTGATCCGTTCCCATCCTGTGGCGTGCAGAAACTGCAGCTTCAACTTCTTTTTAAAATACAAAAATGTGAAATGATCAGTTATCCTATCGGCCATAACTAGCAGGTAATTATCTAAAAAAAACTACAAAGTACAATTGAACGTCTTACTGGGCCTTTAATAATGAAAACATCTCTTTATTGCTTCTATAATTCACAAATAAAGTTGTGAATAACGAACAGAAACTCAGACTTCTTTCTTCTTGTGTTCAGGGTATGAGGGTGGTGAACGTCGTCGGCTTCAGACGAGGTTACAAGTTCCTCAACGAGCTGCTGGGACTCGCCAAACCTTTTGGGAAAGTGGTCAAACACCTGGTGCTGGACTTGAGACCTGAGGTACTGCAGTCTGATGTCTCTGTATGACACCATCAGCAAGAGGATCAGCTGTTTCTTTATGGTTCTTTATGTTTGCCAGCAGGTCAGATTCTTTGGAAATCAGATGAAACGAGCCTGTGTTTAGATGTAAACTTAAAAGAAAGAAGGAGATTTTTATTTATTTTTGACGTTATGATGGTGGAAACACTCCCACATTTGTCCACAGGGGCTCCAAAATCAACACAACATGAAAGTTCCTTGTAATAGTTTGAAATATATGTGAGTGGTCAGAGATCTACAGAAACACTGACAGACTTTACATTTAGAGAAGTCGATATTCAAGCTGTGATCTCTGATTCAGCAGTCAGCTGTGACCTCTGAAGAACTTTCCTGTGTTGAAGTTCTGTGATTTGACTCTGAAGGCCTCCAGACTGTAAACTGTATATTTTCCTCTTCACCTGTAAACATGTTTGTGTATCGTCTCTCCTCCTCCTCCTCCTCCTCTTCATCAGGCGTACCTCCAGTTCGAGACAGAAGAAGAAGCTCGAGCGATGGCAAAGTTCTACAACTCGAACATCACGGCGTCCGTGTGCGGCCGCCCTGTCAGGATCAGCCACTCCAACAGCTACCCGACCATCCAGGTGAGTTCACCTGTCTCACCTGTCTGACTTCACCTCAGCATTCAGGTGCTGAATGACTGATGGGAGCAGCTTTTCTCATCACGTACAGTCACAGAATAAAGGAGAGTTTTATATTATAACACATTCATTTTAAATTTATGCCCCCAAACGAAGCAAGTTTATCTTTTTTGACGACCATGTTTGCAAACAGTTGTGTTTCGATTATTTTAAAATTTTATTTAAGAATTCGAATTTAAACTTTCTTTCCAGAGCCGCAACTAGTAAATTCTCTGTTTTCCTCTGAGAGTTTTTGGAGGCTATGACAAACATTTTAGTTGAGAAAATATAAAAACATTTTTTATTTTAAGAATCACTTTAGACCTGCCTATGTCTAAATAAATAACCATTATTCATTTAAAATGAACCTTTAAAAATACATAAAATGTAACTTCATCGTGTTTCTGAGCTCAGCAGGAAGCTGCAGGTTAAATATTTCCATTCAGAAATGACAGAACCATCAATCAATACCATGTTTGTTTGATACACAACTTGCTTTGGCAGGGGGCCACTTTTCCAAAATAATAAAATAAATAATACAATCAAAAGGAAAAGGATAAAATTTACAACAGAATGCTGCAGGTTGTGTCTGTATTTTTGATTTTCTCTCCGTGTGTGTTTGGTTTTGTTCAGTGCGGCTCCAGTAAAGTCGTGTACGTGGGTCAGATCCCGAGCAGCAAATATTCTGACGAGGCCATCCTGAAACTGGCCGAGCCGTACGGGAGAGTCAAGAAGTATTTCCTCAACAGGATCAGGAGAGAGGTACGGAAACACAACTGAGTCCTGAACGCACCACCGTCTGACTGATGTGTTCACTGTCCTCAGTGTTTTAAACCGTGTGATGTGTTCACTGTCCTCAGTGTTTTAAACCGTGCGATGTGTTCACTGTCCTCAGTGTTTTAAACCGTGCGATGTGTTCACTGTCCTCAGTGTTTTAAACCATGCGATGTGTTCACTGTCCTCAGTGTTTTAAACCGTGTGATGTGTTCACTGTCCTCAGTGTTTTAAACCGTGCGATGTGTTCACTG
>JAJHUR010099899.1:0-12638 GCA_027495735.1 Lutjanus campechanus | reverse complement strand
TGGTGATTTGGTGCATAACAATACAAACATATATGGTAAGTATAAAAATAAAAAGAAAGATAAAAGCAGGTGCTGCAAGTTAAGAAGCATAAATAGGAAATAGAAAATAAAGTATAGAAAAATATTATGAAAATATGTTGCTTAAATTTAAATCAGAGTGGTGCAATTTTGTGCAGGAATGTGCAAATGTTCACAAAAAACAAACAAACAAAAAAACAACATATGGAGACAGGAAAATCTGCCCAATTTCAAAACTTATTTCACTGCTGTTACCAATGAAAATCCAAACAGTTTCCCTATCTGCCCCCCGACCAGGACCCCAGAGAACGTGGCTGAGCTGTTAGATGCTTCCGTCTCACACAAACAATGTTTAATGATTTCCTCATACAAACGTAAAGATGTGGGCAGACAAGGCATTATGAGAGCCTTGCAGATAGTGCTAATGGAGCCGTGGTTGTTAATGGGCCAGCAGCACTCTCAGTGATAAATGATGTTTATCATACGCAAAGCACCAAGGATTTGTTACACTTCTCCCTCTGCCCATCCTGTGATGCAGCCACTGATAACGCCCTAATGATCTGTGGCATGGCTGTGGCCTACCATGCATGGTCTAACATGGTGTCAAATCAGGAAACGGTTATGTTATCTCTAAAAATACATTTTCACTTGATGCTCAGGACTGAACATTGATTCATTGTGAGCGTTTAAGTATTTTAGACAATGGCATAAGATAATAAATCACATTTGTATAAGAAAAACGCATTCTGCTTTCTTCACTGTCTGCTCTAAACGTCTGCTGATCACTCAATAGTCTCAGAGGTCTGTGGCTGACAAAGGTAGGTCATGGCCCCTGTTTGAGTAGCCATGTCTGGGGAGACAGGAGCAGGAGACTGCAGACCACTTGCCAGTCCTATGACTAGTCTGTAGCCAAATGGGTGTAATTACATCGTGTTTGGCTCCTAACTCGTTGGTGGGGGTGGAGGTGAAGGGGCATGACCCCACACTTCCAGAACATGACCTGGGTATGTAGACATGAGGCTTGAGTCTGCTTGTGACAATGGATAGTGTGGTGACCTGGCTAACGGGCCACAGCTGATGTCCTCCAGCACCCATCTGTTTCCTTCACCTCCATGTGATGGAGATGTTTGGATGGAGCAACAAGGCCAGAATGTAGGTATTATGTGATATTTTCAGCCCAATTTCTTCAATCTGTGTACAAATTACATGTTTAAAGTCTAATTTTGCATGAATGTAATACGCCAATCCTTAACAATAAATTAATGCCAGGTGACGTAATATAGAAAGTGAGAAAGTCTACATAGGGAGGAGCTGGTGAGGTGGATGGATGGATCTAACAATCACAGACCTTTCACCCAGGAGGGTTTGGTTGCATGTGAAACCAAAAATTGACGTTATCTAAAGTAAGGTAAGTCAAGGCAAAGCAAAGCAAAGCAAAGCAAAGCAAAGCAAGGTATAGTAAGGTAAGGTAAGCTAAGCTAAGGTAAAATAAGTCAAGACAACACGTTAACGTAACTTTCTTTGAATCCAAGTAGTTTCATTGCCTAAACCTAATGGAACTATGATGCTTCACGTTAACCACATTTATTTTTGTCAACATGATGAAAAAGGTCATCTAACTATGGATCTGCTCTTCACAGAAGGTAATAGGAAAACCTGCATCCAAAATTGGACTGTGTGAATGCACTGCAACCTATTTGAATGTGTAAAGTTGTGTTATTTGTACGCAGATTGCAGAGACCAGGTTGGATATTGTCCATATTGTATTATATACTGTCTCAGTCATAACCCCATGAACAGGTAGATTTTTATGTATCACTATGGCAATGGTGGCGCATGTAGATGGTGCAGCCTCCTTCAAATTTCACTACTTTTCTTTTTTAATCTGTTATTTTTTGGCTTTATTGCTGAAACACATATTACCAATGGTTGAAATACACTTGTAGGTCTCTAGGAAAGGGAAGCATGAGCTTTGGATTAAAGAGAATTGATAACAATGCACGTAGCATCTTTCAACCATGCAGGCAGATCAGCTGGACGCACTGCTGCCAACTACCCCAGGAGGAGTGGAGGTTAGCAGGGATAAGAGCCATGCTGGCCCAGGTTGAGCTTAAGGCTGCTAATGTCCGGTCAGAAAAATGAAACAGATGAAACTGGCCAAGTAACAGACTGTTGGTGTCCATATCTTACAGAAATCTGCTCCACTGCATAAGTTGATGTTCTGTTGATGTTCTGTTTTCTGTACTGAAGGTATAATCACAAGGAAGCAAAGCTAATTAGCATTGAGACAAAGCTTCAAATGCTAATTTAAGAGGTAAGTGTGAATTTTAAATACTGAGCAGATTTGCAATTCAGTTGTATTCATGCATGTGGAAAAAAAGTCTGGCGTGCAAAAAGCTTTGTCCACAATAATGTAAAAATCCATTGCTCATATGATTTCCTGCAAACTGTTATGAGCTAACAAAGAGCACAAATGCACTCATTCATCAGAATTATATTTTACTATATCTGCTCTGATACATTCAGAAAACATCTATCCTCATTAACCAAGAACTGACCCAAGAAATTTATATCATCCTGGCTAATACAGTTGTCTTTTGATCCTAGTCATTAATGCACCATTAGGACTATATTTTATGTACTGTTTTATGCAGCACTCACTACCTTAGACCTTATTATGAGAAAAATGATCAATATCCAGATATAGGTGGTACTGGAAGGAGAGAGTGTTTTTTGGTTAGAAAGTAAATTGAGCCCAAACTTTTCTGTCAAAGCAGTAAAAGACATCTCGAAACTTTGTGCTAAATCAGAGGCAGATGTGTATGTTTATAAAGATAAATTGAATTAAAGGCTAGTCCGTGCTTTGTTGCCCAGACTCTGGGTCCTCAGTGGCCTTCTAATCATGCTGTCGGTGATTTAACTGGCTTCAACAGGTAATGCTATTTAAGGGGACCTAAGGCAGGCACCAGGAAATGAAACACGGTCGCCTTAACATGGATTGTTGAGGTAGTGGCTTGACAACCACCAACCCCCTCCGTACCCGACACCCACCTCTCCTTCTTTAGCTCTACTCAGAGCCATGGCTAACTAGAAAAAAAACTAATTAAGGCTTGAAGTAAAATGCTCTCTATGGAATGTATCTGGCTGTATCTGTTACTCTGAGGCCTGAACTTGTGCACACACATGACCATGCACACAAGAAGCAAATCAGCACACTCACATCCACGTGGGCAAACACCCATACACACATGTACACGGCCTTTTGCACAAGTACACAGTATAAATATAATGATGGCTTTGAAACAGCACATACATGTTCTTCAATTGGATAGGCTGTTCATAGGCCAAAAACCACTGCATCTTTACCGTCAGGTTTTACCACATCACTGGTTATCACTTTGAGTCAGGGGAATGTTCAGCAAACTTGCAGTAAATAAAATAAATAATTCATTTCTGAAAAATAGTACAAAGAAGTAAACTCCTATCTGCTTTTACAAACATTTAATCAAAAACTTGTGTAAATCATAAATATTCCATCTTTTTGCCCCAATGTCCACCATGCACAACTCAATCAAATCAATCCAAAGTAAAACATTAAAAACAGCAAATGATCAATTAAAAAAAGGCAACATAAACCAAATTCAACTTATACATCCTGTCCCCTGCCATGCTAAGCCAGTTCCCCTCTCCGATCATGCATCCCATATCCATTCAATGTTATTTTTAAACAATTGTTTAAAAATTTGATAATCTGGAAGGCAATCCAGGCACGCCAAAAAATGAAGGCAGTGACGACAAAGGAGAAATTAGAAAGCCTTCATTGTGGTAAAACTTTTTTTTTAAAAGCTGTTCTATAAAGGAACACCTCTGATTGTAACACAATGACTTTTAACAAAACCTCACTAATTGCTTCTTGAACATACAAATCCTTCTCAAATCGTGTTGACCTTCTCTCATTTGGAGCAGCTTTTGGATCCTACTACTGTATGTAATGTACATGTGCTAGTTGTTTGAAAGAGATAACACAGGCCTGAATGGACATCTGTTGTATATTAAATCTTAGCAATGATGTGAATATGTCAGTCCCCTACTTGCCTTTTCACAATTAGTATGATACCAAATATCTCCGACTTATGTGATTATAGTGAGCATTGTCTTTCACTGTACTATTCCTAATGTGCAGAAACATTCTGGCCCCATGCCCACATCACAGGTTCTGGTTGCTGGCAGTGTGGCAGGGTGTACATACAACTCCATGGATTTTCTGCACCCGTCTTTGAATTTCTTTTCAACATTCATCCCTTGTATACATTTTCTGACATCCTTCTAAAACAGTCCACTTATTAAATGGAATATTTGTATGATTTGAATGCAAAGGCTGCCAGTGTCCACACTAACAGTGGTCACTCAGTGGCTGTGATTAAAGGAAAAGTTTGACATTTTTGGTAAATATGCTTAATCACTTTCTTTTTGGGAGTTGATGAAAAGATTGTCATGTCTATACGCTACATATGAAGCTACTACCAGCAGCTGGTTGCTTGGCACACAGACTGGAAACAGGGGAGGAAACAGCCAGCCTAGCTCGGTCCAAAAGTAACAAAATATACTTAACCCTTTAAGATCATTAATTAACATGTTGTATCTCTTTTGTTTAAGATGTACAAAATCCAAAGTGTAAAAACTTTTTCTTGGCGAGCAAGCAGGAATCAAGGACGCTACTGGTCCCAACCATAGACAGTATAAAAAAGTGGACAGAGCCTTCAGGTCTGAAAAGTGAAGTCAATGTGGAACTGCCTGCACTCTCTCTAATGGCCAACAGGGGGTGACTCCTCTGGTTGTAAAAATTAGTCCAATTGTATGTAAGGTTATGAGCAAATTAACCTACTTCTCACTTGATTAATGACCTCAGTAAACAGTGTGCTAATGAGTTTCTCAATCGCTAGTTTCAAGTCCTCTTCTATACAGCATGATGTTCATTTAGTAAATTATGACCCCATTTAGAGTAAAATTGAGGATAAAGTAGGGTATGCTTTAAGCTACATTAGTAGTGACAAGTCACTACCATGGTGTGTCCTCAGGTTCAAATCCAATCAGGATAGAGTGGGATAAACTCCACCCTCTCATCCAAGTATGGTCATGTCTGGCTCCACAAAACAAGATGGCGACAACCATAAAGGCAAACTCAAGGTTTTTTTTGACCAAGCTGACTGTTAGTATTGTAAGAAACTATGGTGCAGGCCGGCTGATAAAAGTGGGTAAGAAAATTTGTAAACCGTGTTAGAAAAATATAGTTTACAGTATCATGGTGTTCTCCTCACTCTCCAGTCTTTAATAATAAATAGTACCCTATTAAATAAAATATTTGGGTTAACAGTTCCCCATTGTTTGCCTTGTTTGACAGGCTCTGTAATCATATCTTTATATTTCCTCCTCTGTCTCCTTCACTGTTCTGTCTTCTGTCCAGTCTTCTTTAACACACAGTAAAAACAGGGGAAGTCTGGTCACCCTAAAATAATTTTTAGTATGAGTGTAGCAAAATAAGACAGTCTGTATTCACCATATATTTTTCCGGGTAATTTTAAATGGAATAATCTTATATACAATATTTGGATGCATGATGTCTAATCTGAAGTGGCCACACTGACACAGCTTGTCTAGTCTCAAGGCCCCCCCGTCCTCCTCCCTCCCTCTCCTCAGACAGACCCAGCCCTCATCAGGGGGAAGGTCCTTCATAATTCCCAGTTAGGTCTGCCATTTTTCACCTTTGTCTAAAAATACAATGGAAGAGGTGGGGGGGTCTGAAAGATTGCTCAAGAATTGCCGGAACAAAGGGAACGGACTTGGATGGGCTAAAAATACAGCGCAGCGTGTGAATACGATAAAGGACTACACTAGAGGACGCTGACAAAGCTTTGCTGACTTTCAAGTGGGAGAACAATGTGGCAGACACTTTCAGGGCGTTTGGCTACACACTGTGGCGGCTGGACAGGCTGTGAAGCAGGATGTCAACATCAGCCCTCATGGAGAGAACTGAGGGCTAATACAATAACGCATATAAAGCAAGTGTAAAGGAATAATCAGTCACACTTTATTTTACAGTACACTAATAAGACACAACAAGCCACAATGTATGAATGTATGAAATTAAACAAAACTAGAAATAATATGTTCTTTATGAGACAGTATTAGACCCTTTATGAGACCCTTATTAGACTTTATTAGAGGGTAATTTGGGAGACATTACAACAGAACTGAACGGTAAACTAAAGTGAAATCACATATATGATACTTTAGTTATACTCTAAAAATGAACCAAGTAAAGGCCAAAGTTATAGAGGTAGGGAAATATTTTGTCTGTAGGTGACTGCACAAACTTATTCTGATTGAACAGAGTAGAAGGCATCTGTCTTGGCTACTCTGCCATTTGCATGAAACCAGCCAAAGGAAGTGTGATTTCACTTTAGTTTACGGTGTAGTTCTGTCACAATATGTCCCAAAATTACCCTCTAGAAAGCTCTAATCAGTGGGAAACATTATACTTTAGTTTATGGTACAATTCTGTTTCAATGTGTCCCAAATTACCCTCGAAGGAGGTCTAATGAGTAGGAAACAATGCACTTTAGTTTACAGTACAGTTATGTTGTAATGTGTCCCTAATTGCCCTCTAATAAAGTCTAATAAGGGTTTAATAAACTGACTAATACTCTCTGAAAATATTTCTATTTGTTTTTCGTATTTGATATAAAGTCTTCGTAGTGTACTGTAAAATAAAGTGCGACGGAGTGATCATTCTATTCTGAGAGTTATGTTATTATTACACCTCAATGAACACGTACGGTACTCATAAATGCTTATCCAAACATATGTACATATGCGTTTATAGAGTTATAGAAAGGTAACGGGGCTGAGAAAGGGTCTAACAGGAAAGTGCAATGTGAGATGGGCCTGCGACCCTTCATCTCATCGATTCAGACAAGGAGGGCTGGTCTTAATTACCTTCAATTTTCCCCCAGCCATCACTTTCCCTGTTGATCACTTTTCCCTTCAAGTGGATGTGTATATGTGTGTGTGCTTCTGGGTGAGTGAGGGAGAAAGAGAGAAAGGAAGAGGTGTATGTTTTCAAGGCCAAAGCGTTTGTGGTGGATGCGGTGCTCTGGAAATTGCGGGCTACCTCATCTGTAATCTGATTTCAATGGCACTGCCCTTAGAGGTTGAGTCAATCTGATTTTCTGCCTTGACTGAGTGGCTGGCTTGATGTGTATATGTATACGTGTGTGTGTGTGTGTCTCCACTGCAGGAGGTTAAATACTTACAAGGCACCACTCAGTCAGTCAGTCGCTTTCCTAGTGAGGCATCATGGGAGCGTTTGATTGGGTGAGTTACAGAGAGTGGAGTCAATTAGACAGCGTGGACTCATGTGAGACGGTGGGTGAGGAAGAGGAGGAATCATGCAGTAACAGGACAGATCAACAGGTGGCTCACTGCTTTCAGCAAAGAAATATTTTAGGTGACATCATCCACAGGCGTATCATGAACGCAGTTTTGAAACTACAGAGCTCATCAGTAAGGTTCCAAAAGGGGAAATCACATTTATATTCTGAATGTAGGGTTTAGATTATAAACCATAATGTCTTAACCATCCAAAGCAGACTCACATTGAGCGAGGAGATTGTGAAACAGTGGTATATGCTCCTGTAGAAGCTAAGTCCGTGTTATATCAACCTTGTTTTTTATGTCATGGATAAGTACTGTGCTGCCCACAAACTAAAGCTAAAGTGTAACAGCACTGTCTCTGATAGGTGGAGCTCACTGTTACCATGGAAATGTTTACTGCACCCATGGACGGGAAGTTCCGCTAGCAGGCTGGCTAGTTAGTTAGCTAACGTTAGCTAACATGAATCGTACTAATAAGTCATTATGCCGCAGTGAATATAATATGTACACACATAACAAAAACAACAATATATTACAACACAGTTATTAACAATATAAATACTATAATAATGACAAAAGTTCAATTTAAGAAGTGCTATCATTAGCAATGGTTTATACTGCAGGATGAGTAGTTTCATAACTATGCTATTTGCCTTTTTATTCACTTTTTAAATTTTTTTGTTTGTTTGTTTTGAATCAAATTTTACTGTGGTCATGATTCAACTTGTTGTTGGTTGCCATGATTTCAGACTTAAATCTCTTAATACAAGGATTGTCTGAAATGTAACTGGAGAGGATAAATGGGAAATTCATTTCTGGAACCGCAGCCGAACAGTGACTTCTAGAAAGAAAAGGCAGTTTACGGGGGCAGTTGATTTGTAGTGTGTTGATTTGCTCATGTCTTTGATAAACTACTGAACACAGACATCTTATCAATGGACAAACTCATCCTGACATACCTGTGAAACCAGGCAGTATTCAGACGGAGTTCATGGACCAAACGATGAACTCTCCCAGTTGACTCCTCATTTTGTTTATTTCCTATCATCAGCTTCAGCTAAAATCCAGTCCAGTTTTCTTGCACATTGCAATATCTGTTGTTCTTTTATATTGTACATTTTAGTCACTTTGTTTTTTTTTAGTTATACATGCTCTTTTTTATTTTTTAGAAAAAATCAATTTATGTTGTTCAACAACAGCACTTGCCTCATTTTTTATTTATATTTTGGTATTATGTTTGTATGCACCAACGCGCCACAACAAATTCCTCGTATGCGAAAACCTATTTGGCAATAAAACCGTTTCTGATTTCTAGTCTGTGGCCCAACAGGTAAACAAGATCTTGAAGTTATCGTCAGTAGAAGCATCAAACATGTATGTAAGATGAATGAGATGTATACACTTTGAAATAACGTCATGAAAAAAGAAAGCATTTAGGGAGCAGGGGTTTTCAACCCGGAAGTTATTATAAACAAACATTGTGATTCATTCTATATCCATTTTTTATTTCTTCAAGTTACTGGTTCCTCAGCCTGTGACACCCAAATCCAAACACCAATCACCATGCTGATGATTAAGTGTTCAGAAGAGGAAGTGAGAAAATAGATGAGAGGCCTAAAACCTAAACAGCCCCCCACCCGAGACGATCAACACGAACAATTAAACACTCTTGATTACCGCTCAGGGCTGATGTGCGGACCTCCCTTTTCCTTGAATTAAGCCTGTCCAGTTTCACCACTTGCATGCATGCATGCAAACGCACATGCAGGAACACAGTCTGATGTGGTGCTGTTTACTGTAATTAGTATCAGTTCATTTACAGCCCACTGACCCAGGGTGACCTGCTGGATGTGGGTCAACAGGGACAGCTAGCGCCACGGTGGAGACGGGTGGGGCACAAGGTAAGGCGTGTGAGAGTGTATCGTTGCGTGTGTCTGCAAGGAGTGGAGAAGGAGGATGGACGTCTGGTTCTGAAGGAAAATGCGTAAGGTGAGTGTGTCATGTCTGTCCGTGTGTGCGTGTGTCGGCAGATGACAAAAGCTGGTGTGTGTGCGTTTAGGTGTTTGAGCACACGTGTGCGACTCGGTGACTGTGTATGTGTGCGAGCTGATTCCTCATTGTGCTGGACTTCAGAGGCCCAAGCGTCTCCTGCTTCCTCTCGGAGGCAGTGGGTTAAAAATAATGTGGTGTGCAGTGAGCGGCGGGGAGCAAGGCGCAGACAGCTAGGAGCCAGAGCGTCACACACACACATACACACACCCACACACACACTCTCAGCAGCGGCGCTATATGGATTTTTTTCTCTCTTTTATGGATATCTCACTCACGGACTTAATATCCCCATAAATGTTAGCATACACAAACAGAAAGAGATGGTCATCCATTTACCCACACTTCATCTGATGCCTCTTTTCCAGAATAGATAAAAAACAGATTGAACATCTGTACAGGGTTCAACGTTAATGCGTTTTTTCACTTGTTGGTCAGAAATATATGTTTCTGACTAAGAAATATATCCTCAAAGACCATTTTTGATCACCCCGTACAAATTGTCTTACTTATTAGTCCTTATAAAATAATAAAGACTGAAGTTAATAGCAATGTTTAAACTTGGGCAGTAATGGCTAAATAATGTCAGAAAATGGTGAAAAATGTCTATCCCACTTTCCCAAAGTCCAAGGTGATGTCATTACCAAAGATATTCAGTTTAATATGATAATAAACAGATAAAACTGGAAAATCTCCATTCTTGAGAGGCTGAAAACAGCATTTTCGTTTGCATGAAAAATTATGATTAATTGATAATTAAAATGATAGTTTTATTCTTTTTACCACTTGTGTGATCGGGATTTACTCGCCTGACGTGGCATTTTACTTCACTTAGCCTGTCTTGTTGAAACCTGCTGTACTACTCTTTTTCACCTACTCTCCAACTTAAAGGAGCTATATGTAAGATTTGCATGTACAAAAATGAGTACTGCAGTCCAAATAGTGAGCTGGAGCCATGGATGTTATATATTAAATAGGTTGAAATCTTATTTAATGAAAGATCAGTGGTTGGACACAAGGAAGCTCAGGCAGGCTGCAGGAACAGGAGCACACATTACACACATTATAATTTGACAATAACAAGCAACAACAAGTCCTACACTGTAAGTTGATCAGCTATTTAGAACTGTCAGTGTTGTTTGTCAGTGTAAATCTAAGCCCATTATCCTGAAAACAGAAGCCCACTGCTCTGAAAATACACACTCTAGAGTTGGACTTCAGTGACTGCCTGTCTTAATGCCTCTCAGACTTCATTAATATATTGCTCAATTAATTGTATTAAACATATACTTGTTCAAAAAGATTATTAATGATTCCTTACAACTCATAAACAGACACTAACTCATTCTGCGAACATTCAGCATTAATTTGAACTCTAATTAAGGTGAAACAGGCCTACAAAAACAGTTATTCTGGTCATGGTGAGACACCATGGCTGTAGCGTTGTTGTCTGAGTAGTGGGTATTTCAACTTAACATGTTTCCTTAATCATTGATGACACATCATAGTCATTTTATGATTTATTACAGTAAATATGTTATAAGATTTGTCCTTTAAATTCCAATCTGAAGCCTTTAATCCTCCTGATATTGGGTTAATTACTTTGATATAGTCTGCATAGAGCTGTAGGACTGTAAATTAATTTAGAACTCAGTGTATTCTTTGTTACTGGCACAGCATGCTCACTGATTCAGCAGTGTTTCAACAGATAACCTCGTGAAACAGTGGAGCTCATCCAACACTTCAGTGGGTTCATAAAGAGACATTCCCACAACACAAGGTGGCACTGAGACCTCGTAGGCTGCGGAGTAAAACCTTTGACACCAATATGACATGTGCCAGTTTGCCTCAACTATTTGCAAAGCATGGGAAGAAGAAGAGACTGATGACTCACAGGTAATTGGCCTATCGCAACCTCTCCCTGATCTTCCTCCTCCGCCCCTCCCTCCATTGCGTGAGGAAGCCAGGGCGGCTGCAGTCTCTCTCCGCCCCGAGATAAGACTGTCTCCAACCGGCCTCGCACACCTCCTGTCATCTGTCTGCTCTCCTTATCAGCTGGCCAGAGCAGCGTGCTGGTGTTGACGCTCTAATTAAACCCACGCAGTCACACCTGCCCCCCCACCGCCACCACCTTTGATCTATAGCATTGAAAGTTCTCCATCATACAGTACATTGCTGGATAATTTTATTTTACACCGTAAGGGAACTGGGAAATGTTTTCCTTTATGCTTTATGATAACATGAAATTGCAGTGTATCACTGTAATTGTATACTATTTAGTGTAATGCAGTGTGCAAAATGTCAATATGATGATAGATCACTCTGTGTGCAAAAGAAATAAATAAAGACACAGGCATACCATGATACCATTTAATTAAAGGAAAACAACAAGAAAAAGTAACAGACTGAACATTTAAAGTTCAAGGAAAACTGCTGTTAAACTCAGTGTGGTTGTTCAGTAGTTTGTACTCTCAAAATCAGCAGTGAGATCAGTGCTGTCTCACAACCAGGGCCCTATCTGTCTGCAGCTTCTCCTCTGACAGCCCATCTGCCCCAAGGTGTGAATATGTTGATATATTTGTCAGCAGGTCTGTAGCTTTGTGATGGACTGATGACCCGTCCACAATGTCCCCCTGCATTCTGTCAAATGAGATACATGAATTAGATGTTTGCATGGCTGTCCCGAATACCATTTTTGGGGCTTTGAAGCTTCAGTGAGAATTACTTGCTAATATTCAAAGCCTTGATGAGGGGTGAGAGTGGGGCAAGCTATCATACTTTTTTCTAGACTCACAAGTCTGTCTCTAAATGTTTCACTCAGTAGAAACTGATGATAATCTCCACTAAATATAGGCAGAAAAAGTTATTGTAATTATGAGTCCAATAAGAGACAAGGACAGGAGGAGGACATCAATCACTGTCTGTACAGAGGCAAAGTCCCTCCCATTCCAACAGACCATGGAACCTGACTTAGGGAGAAAATATAACAATTGTCTATGGCGAGAGACAAATCATTTTTGTGGGGATATGATATATTGTCTTGTATGATACAAGGCTACAGAAGTCACAAAAGTGATGTCATGACTTTCTCCCTCCAAAAGCTTACATTAGCCACTGAAGCAAGGATGTCTGTGTAT
>JAJHUR010099898.1:0-12466 GCA_027495735.1 Lutjanus campechanus | reverse complement strand
AAAAGGTGTGATTTTTAGTCACAATGAGGGAAAAGCTAGTAACTTTCCAAGAGTGATGACGTCATCTTGGATTTTCATTCATGGCCGCATCCTGTCACATGATCAGGACTGACAACAAACCAGAGCTGAAGAGAATAAGAGCGTATTCGTCCTTTAGAGGGCGACAAAGCTCCTGTGAATGATTAACAGACAACAACTGAGGAAATTTTATGTATGAACGTTTACATACTGTCATCATCCAAATATGTCTGAGGTTTTCCTTGAATCCACTGAGCTGTTCAGGGAAGAGTTGTCCGGTATGTTGGTGGTATTTTTCCATAATGTGTTGAATCAGGTGACTTTTTTAAGGTTTCTCTAAAAGGAGGTCACACTGCAGTACACTTTTAGAAGAGTTTACTGTTGTGAGGCGTTTAGAAAATTGGCATTATCAGATCAGGACTATAAATATTAGATTCACTTAAGGTTTAAAGAACCAAGTCTTGTCCCTGTAAACACAGAGGGAAAAAGAAATTGGAAGTAAGCATCTCACTTTACAGGAAACACAAACGAGTGCAGTTAAATCCACTTTGAAAGGTTACACACAAGTAGAAACTACAACTTAATATCTTCAACATTAAATTTAGGCAACATCACATGATTTACAACTGAGGTTAAGACATAAGAAAGACCAGCATACTGTTTATGTCCTATATATTATTGTCTCAAATATACTGTAATTGATATACAGCATTTTTTGGATCAATTTTGTGCACAGAAATATACATAAACATGTGTTTGCATTAGTGATGTGGGCAGACATTTTGGGGGACATTCAAATTACACCACTTCAGAATTGCTTTTAACTTTTGATTAATGCTGTGATTTATGTTCTTTTTATGTATGTTTAACCGATGTAAAGTGTCTTTGAGAACCCTGAAATGTGCTTTATAACTAAAATTATTGTTATTACATGCAGTAGCACATCTTTTACTTACTAGAAAAGATTAATTATAACTCTAATGCACTCAGGCTTTTAATTGAGAAATGATGACTGGGCCAAACTAAAAACTAAAAAACTAAAATATCAATTTAGAAAAAGAAATGAGAAGAAAAATGTCTTGCAAAAGGGGCATTTATGTAGTCACGGGGGCCAAAAGTGCAGGTGCTTGAGCACGACATGGCGTCTGCCTGTGCACCTTGTTTGCATGACCTCTGTCTGTCAACGTTAAACAAAATGATAAAAATGAAAGTGAAACCATTCACATGCCAAACTACAGCTAATATTTGTGGTTTTATTCTTGCTCTACAGGTGGCTGATTTAAAAGAAGTCATGTAGACAAACTGGAATTGCACTAAAAGAAAAAAGAAGAGGATCAGCATGCCGTGCCTGCCACAGAGCTTTGGGTAAATTTCCAATGTTTGGTTCCTCCCACGATCCCTCCCCTTTCGCTTTCCCAGGGAATGTTTTGAAGCCACACGTGCTGACCTACTCCACGTTTTAAAGGCTGGCAACACCCCAGTTTCATCACAACTGAACCAAGATACAGACGTGAGCACATCTTCTCTCAAGAAACACAGAAAAGAAAATAACTGCCTGCCTTCTTCAACATGGTGAAGGAGAACGAGAACAGGAACTCTGGTGAGATCTTTATTCTTGTCTTCAGTCTTGAACTTGATTTTCAATTTAATGTGATGCTTTAAATGTCAACAGTAAGGTCCTCTGGTCATCACAATTTGTTAGTTATCTAAAGCTAAATACTAATCTTGAAGCAAGTAAATAACTACAATTTAGTAGACACTTGATCTTTAGCTGTTAATGTTGATAATTAAAGATAATTTTAATGCAAAGATAAACTTTTGTATGAAATAGTTCTTCTAGTTCTTTTTTTAAAATTATTATTCAGACGTAAATCATGAAAACATCCCTGTCTTCCTACTTCTTAAAAAAAGAGCTTTAAAAGTCACCATTCTGTCCATTAAGACACGTTGGTGAAAAATAAAAATGCTCAGGATATAACATTTTGGCACACTTGTGTGTACTTGCAGTCAGACTAATCATCCACATACTTCAAGTGTGATTAGTTAAGTTGAAGTTTAATATTTTGTAACAAATAATTGTGTACAAATATTTTAAATTGCAATTAAATTGTAGAAAAGTATAATTTGAAGTGTATTTAGTGTCTCTTTTATGTGCTAAAGTGGAACAATTTTAGTATATGACTGTATGTACTAATATACATGTTTGATTAATGAAATCAAAGTTTACTTCACTGAAGTACAGCTTTAAGTAAACTTATATTAATTGCACTTTTTGTAAGCAAACTCAAATACACTAATGAAGTGAAATTAAAGTACTTTATTAATAATGAATTACTAAGAAATTGAAAATTATTATACTTTTCAAACGTGAGCTAATGTAACACTATAAGTATTTGCAATTTAGTATATTTTTTAAAAGTACACTTAAGTACAATTTACACTTACATGCCATTGTAATTATTGCAGAATTGGTATTTCTTTTACAACTTGTATAACTATACTTGCAATAGCTTTTTTATTCTTAAATTATATTTCCAGTACTCTAGTATATGATACTTTTTTTAAAAACAAAAAAAAAACCTGGGCAGTTATTATCATCATTGTAAAAAACCTTGAGTTTTAACAATGATGATAATGACAGAACAATGAGAGTTGAGATATTGTAGGAAACAGAAGCCAGTTGTTCAGACCCAGGTCTGTTCTTATCACCTCTGCTGTAAAACAACCGATAACAAATGAGGAGCAAGACTTGAAATGAATAAGAAGAATTATCAATTTATGATCATGCAGTAAAGTGTAAAATAACGAGACAGATAACAAGAAAACATAAAAATTGAAGTGACGCTACAGTTTACAGGAAATGTTCAACTTGTCAGTAATTCACTGAATCAGACTTTATCTAAATAACACTTTTTATTACAAACAAACTCTAACACAAAGTGCTTCATACAATAAAACAACAAGCTCATCCACGAATCACTAATCATAAGTGAGGCTGTTAGCTCTGCACGTGGCTTACATTATTTACTTCAACTCCTCTGCTGACAACTTAACAAAAGTCAGAATTAGATTCTTAGTGGCATGTTAATTGTTCACTTTGCATCTTGTGCCACACCTGCACCTGTTCCTCAAAAGTGAAAGCATCAGTCTCTTCTACTTTCAGTATTATTTGTTTACACTTTTATCTGCTGTTTGACTTGTAATCTGAATGATAATGAAATTTACTGTTGTAGTAAAGTAAAAGATTAACTTCACATCCGCTTAAAATAACAGCTATAAACACTCGAGTGTGGTCATAATGTAACCTTGAGAATCAAGATAAGGAGTTGTAAGAAATGAGGTTGTTTTGTCAAATGAAGTCACTTATTCATAATAACTTAAGCTTATTATTTCATATCATTTTAAGTTTTTTTTTCAATGCATTGTCAAACATGCACTGTCAAACTCAGCGCACACCAAACTGAATCATCTGTCTTTGCTTGTGCTTCACACTAGCTTCTTAAATGTGAATATTTTCTGGTTTCTTCCTGGTTTCTGAGGGAAAATAGGTCCAAAGATGTGGAGGACACACATATTTGTACCTATTTTTCAACTGACAAAACTGTGACAGGATTAATTAATCGATTATTTGAGAAACTATTTGGCAGATTAATCAACAATGAAAATATTTGTTAGTTGCAGACATATTTTGCTGGTAATCAGCTTATTATTCACTTCTTGTTGTTCAAAATTGGCCTGATACCTGCACAAATTTGCAGAACAAGTTTTTGTTTACTACACTGCACTCACGTTGAAGAGGTTGTTGTTGTTGTTGTCTGTAACCTGAGCACATTACTGTGCAGATGTAATCTGCATGTTTGTACTGAAAAAGAATTAAGTGTATGCAAAACATGCATATCAAGAATCATAACCATGTTGTTGTTCCTTTGCAGTTGCTGAGTCAGAGAGGTCACACAGGTGCAGCCTGTCCTGCCTCGGCCCTCTGAGCTTCCACCATCATGCTGTGGGAAGCAAGGTCCGCCTGAGTGAGGGGTGTCGCCTCGCAGAGAGGACGGGGAACACGTTCAAGAATGGCCTGGTGTTCAGCAACCGCCCGGTGAAGATCCAGGAGAGGGTTCGTCTGAGGGTGGAGAAGGATTTGTCCAACTGGCACGGAGCTCTGCGCGTGGGCTTCACCAACGTGCCGCCAGAAGACAGACGTCTGCCTCTGCCCATCATGGCCATCCCCGACCTCACTGACACACCTGGACACTGGGCCGCTGCCGTGCCTGAATCCCTCTGCCAAGCAGGTACAGAGCTGGAATTCTGGGTTTCTCACGGAGGCAAGATTTACATCACCTGCAGCGACAACACACAGCACAAGCTACTGGAGGGAGTGGATCTGAGCCGGCCACTGTGGGTCATGATAGACGTCTACGGACAGACGTGCTCCATTTTCCTCCTGGGTCAGTTTACTTCTAAATAATAATGTGCTGTTTCCTATTCTACCTGATTTTCTGTTCTGATTTAATTAAATATATTTCCTCATACCTAAAATGCTGTGTATCCATCTAGATTGTTTTAATGTTGAGTTTTGGAGACATCAGCCACAGAGATGTCCAGCTTCTCTTAAATATAATGAATGATGATGACACTCAGCTTGTGGTTCCTTATTTCTATGGTAGAATCTACTGGAACTACCATTTCTTTTGAAGAAAGTAGTTCCTGCATGAAACTGCTCATAACAAGGTCTGTGGATGATCTTGACCCAGCCATGATTTCTGGAAAGAGACATAGCGGTTGAGCTACAAGCCAAGTGCCATCTAGTCCCATTATATTCAGAGATCTCTATGTCTATATCTCCAAAACTCTGCAATTCACATCAAAACAATGTAGATGGATAAACAGCACTACAGGCAAGAGGGAAAATATGTATTTTTGGTTATGGGATGAACTGTCCCTTTAACTTATTTCCACTCTTTCCTGCAGGCTCAGTGAAAAAAGAGCTTCTTTACACCAGACGCTCCTGTCCTGCACCCGAACGCCTCACCTCGCCTGCGGTTGACAACCGCCACAGTTTGATTCTTGACGGATACAGTGATGACTGCATCTCCTGTCTCGACCTGAACGTCTCAGCAGGTACGAAAGAATCCAGGAAGAGTCCTTACAGCCAAATGCCATCAGTGAAATAAGATGTAGGAGTGTTTGTGACACTCTCTGATGTGATTTCTGTCTCTCTTTGTTTTGATCACAGGTGACAACAGTGCAGCGGACTGTGTGGTGTGCATGGGGAATCAGGCTAGAGTCACTCTGCCTTGCGGCCACCGGTGTCTGTGCAAACACTGCGCGTCCAGAGTCATCGAGCAGTTTGGCAGCTGCCCGCTGTGTCGACACCAGATCATGGCTCCATCTGTGGACGGGAGGAGGTGTGTCCCCGGGGTGCACTGAGTTCAAAGACACCAGGCGGGAATCACCAAATATAAGCTGCTGAGTGACTGTAACAAAGAAAACACTGCGACCAGGAGACTTGACGTGTGACATGTTATTCAACTGTCTCCTCCTTCATATGTAAATGTTGTACAGCATGTGTAAGATAACATGTACAGAGATGTTGATGTGAAGATACCGAGCGTGTTTGAAAAAATGAAGAAACTGCACTGCTACTGTGACTGCTGGATAAAATTGAAGGCAAACAAATTATTTTGGTGAAGACAATCACTGACTTAAAATAAATATTTATGTAAATAAATGTACATATTTTGACTCCTTGATGTTGTGAATCTTAAATAAATGTATATTTTTGTAAAGTTCTTTTGATTCCTGAAAATTATGTTTTTATATTGTTCGATTGAGAAAATACAGCTGTTGAAATAAATGTTATTTTATCTATCATGATATTATCTTTTCTGTCATTCTTACTGTGTGTGTGTGTGTGTGTGACACAAATTCCAAAAACATCAGCGCCTTTTAGCTTGTACAGTTACTGTAAATTCAGTTCAATTCATGCTCTTTATAAACCCAGTTGTTCCCACCAAGAGAAAGCACTGAGGTGACAGTGGCAAGGAAAAAGTTCCTCTGAACAGGCAGAAACCTCATTGATCCAGGGTTTTTATTAATAAGATTTTGTGCATTAAATAAGAGAATTTCTCCAAACAAATATGCATGTTTTGTCAACTTCACTTTACAAGGTCAAGAATTTTCTGTCGTGTTATTCATGATTTTTAGAAATGGAAACTTGGTTGCAAAGCATGATGTGTACGTTTGAAAATAATTATAATACCAGCGCACGTCAGAAATCCTAAATCTTTGCAAACAGAAGCAAAGATCCATGTGCACAGTACAGATGAGACGACTTCTGCTGTCACTTATCATGGCTCATGTTGCACCAGAAACCTTAACAAGGATTAAGAGCAACAGAACTACTGTCTCCTGGTTTAACATAAATACAGTTGTTATTTTTGCAGGTTTTATGTAACAGGTCTGCAGAAGGTTCTTCAAATGTCAAAGTACACCAACCAGCTTGTTTCATTATTACTTGTGTAACTGTTGTTACATCTGTAAAATGATTAACAAAGCTGTTATACACCAAAAAACAAGCAAGATGTTGAAGTTTCACATTGAGGATCAAATGTGGCTAACGGTGCAAGAAACTAGCATCATCAGCACCAAATGTGTCCGTCACTCAATCCAATTTTCACTGCTGTTTTTTTTTTAATCCAAAATGTGCTCCATTGTGTTAATAGTTAAATTGCTCTCAGCTGATTTGCTCCTAAAGGACAAACACCTTTCCAGATGGTGAAAGCCTGATTCAAAGGGGGAAATTCTGCAGAAAATCCTGCAACTTGTGATTACTCAGACCTCTGCTCTATCATTGACCTGCTCGCACAAACCAATGGTATTTCTAATAAGTCGACCCACAGCCTGTGGGTCGGTCGACCTGTGCATCACTACACACCACCATAACACATAATGAGACCAGAATCAGTGTCCCACCAGGGGGTTCAGTGCGCCCCCCTGAACCAACACAAACTGCGCCCACGCTCTGAAGCCTGGGGCATCTCCAAATGTGAAAGTACAGCAGCTAGTTTCGTTATTACTTGTTTACAATTATAGCTGCTGTTATCGCTGCAAAATGACCATTGATATAAACTTTATTATTATGCCAAAGCAAATGATTAACACTAAGAGGTGGTCTAAAGTTTGATATTAAGGATCAAATGTGGCTGTCTGTCAAGCAAAATACGACAACAGGGACCTTGGACAGCTGAAGTTGAAGTTGAAGTCCTCACTTACCAAATGCTTACTAAGTGCTGTTAAAAGAAAAGGCTCCTGGCCGAACTTTTTTGACAGTTGTGTTACAGGCACCAAATTTAGTAGTACTGTTGTTGTTGTTTTTTTCAAAAAGCTGTTTATCAGATTGAACATTAAATATCTTGTCTTTGTATTATTTTCAGTTGAATATGGGCCAAAAAGTTTTGCAAATCATTGCACCTGAAAATAAACTTTGATATTGCAGCAAAGCAGGTAATAAATAAAGCTGTTATAAACCAAAATACAGATAAGATGTTCTAAAGTTTGACATTGAGGATCAAATGTAGTTGATGGTGCAAGAAATTAGCATCAGCGGAGGCCCAGGTGGTACAGCTGGTCCCCTGCAGATCGCAGCCTCAATGGTTCCCAGATGGATCCCTGTCTCCCCCTGGTTACATGTCAAAGTGCCCTTGGGCACCGGACACTGTACCCTAATGATGCAAAAGCCAGTGCAATCACAAATTCCAGGCCTTGAGCCTGTATGAATGGGGAGAGTTGCATCAGGAAGGACACATCAAATTAAACATGCACCAACATCCTTACAGGGTTGGGTGAGAGGCAAGTGGGGAATAATCACTGAGGGGGGACAGTGGTGTGTGTGTGTGTGTGTGTGTGTGGTGTATTAGCCTCTTATCCCACTGCTGGTGGGCGTCACAGCTTCCTCTTAAGCCAAGAGGCACGTAGTGGACAGGACAAGTTGCAGCGTCAGGAATCAGGGACTTGGTTAGACTCACACCATGGACATCGGACCCTATGAGGCATGAAGTACAAGTTCAAACTTGTGGGTTTCGTGGGATGGGCTTGGCGGCGTGTGTGAAGCACATGTCTTTAGGGTTCTTCAAATGTGAAAGTACAGCAACCGGTCAGTTTCCTCATGACTTGTTTACAATTATAATTACTGTATTATTGTTACAGCTGGAAAGTGACCAATCAAAATAAAAGCAAATGATTAACAAAGGACCAGGAGAGGTGTTTTAAAGTTTGACATTGAGGATGAAATGTGGCTGATGGTGTAGGACATTAGCATCATCAGCACCCAAGTTAATCAATCAACAAAACTACTGTCCCCGATATAACGTGAATTTTGTGGTTATATTTATTATTTTTGCAGAATTATGTATCAAGTCTTTAGAGGGTCCTTCAAATGTGAAAGTACAGCAACCAGCTAGTTTCGTTATTACTTGTTTACAATTGTAACTGCTGTGATATTGTAACTGTAAAATGATCTTTATTATTGTAATAAAGTAAATGATTAACAAAGCCAAAAGACAGGAGAGGTGTTCTAAAGTTTGACATTGAGGATTGACTGTAGCTGATGGTGTAGGACGTTAGCATCATCAGCATCAAATGTGCCGTAGCCTTTCCATAATGTTGTCAGACAGAAAAACAGTCCGAGCCTGTCAGTGACAAAAACAAGCACATGCAAACAATCAGGCGTCACCTGCCCTGTGCCTCTGACGGTACACTCTGTTCACCTGCGCTCCGTTTCTATCATTCCTCTCTGCCTCCATAATAGTTAGTTTGTGGTTTGTGGTGATTTAGAGACTCTGTTTATATATATATATACAGTCTGTCATGCTGTTGCATTGCTCTGTGTCAGATGACACTGCTAAAAAAACAAGAGCTGAAACTTGTTTACCGACCGCTCATTCCACCGTCTTTCTACAATTAAGCGCCAGTGCATGTTCCCATGGGGGCTTTTTAGTCAGTCAAGGTGTCATGTCATGGTTATGACGGTGCCATGTCAGTTTTATACACACCCCTTCAAATAAAGTGTTATTGCAGAAGGTTTTGCAGATTTAGTTTTGAAAAAATAAATGTCAAACACAGGTTTTGTCTTTTATAATGTGACCCTCGTGAGCTGCATGATGAGAATAAACTTGTACATTCCAGTAACATTAATGACATATGACAGATCAAACAAGTTTCAGGGGCTGTTAACAGTGTTCCATGACAGATAACAGTGAACATACATGACCTATTTACTGGAAAAGTTTGTGCAATAAGGTTTACTTCCTTTGTTTTTGTTGATCTTCTTGGTTCTTCTCATTTATTGGCCTGATAGTTCACATGTATTACCAAAACCCAATAATAATGATAAAATGATCACAGTCTGTACTCAAGTTAAAGAAGCTATGATGAGACACATGAAAAACACGTCTTGTCTGGCTGTGAGAATCCCGCCAAATCAATATCAATAATAATATCAAAGAGAAAATAATTGTGTTGCACTCAGCAGGTAATAGAAACAATATTTAGTGACCTACTGTAAGTGACTGTTAGATTTTTTTGTGACATATGCAGACTGAACCTGCAGATCTAATCTACGTGATTCTCTCATGATATTCTCTTTTTTATTATTCATATTCTGTGTCTGTGATAGAAATTCCTCAAACACTCGTGCCTATTTGCTAGCGAAGTTATTATTCTGTCACAACATTTACATGATACATGAGACTTTTTGAATTAAAGTAAAATATTAAACAAAATATTCTGACAAAAGCATCTGCGTTCAAGCTCCGCTCACTGTACCTCGTTGTTTGGAGTAAATGGACCATGAAAAGAGATCGTAACTTTTGTTTACAAGGTCAAGAATCAACTGTCAACTGTCAGAATTAGAGCATGATATTCACACGGCAGAAATCTTGAATCCTTGCAAACAGAGGCAAAGATGCATGTGAACACTGCTGATGAAACTACATGTATAGTCATTAATCATTGCTCAGGTTGCACCAGGAGCCTTAACAAAGATTAAAATACTAGTTAATCAATCAACAAAACTACTGTCCCCTGATTTAACAGGAAGACTGGGGTTACTATCATTTTTATCATTATTACTACATATGTAATATGTCTTCAGAAGGTTCTTCAAATGTGAAAGTACAAAACCAGCTAGTTTCGTTATTACTTGTTTACAATTATAACTGTTGCTATAAAATGAATGAAATAAACTGTATCATTGCGGCAAAGCAAATGATTAACAAGCTGGTTATAAAATAAAAGACAGGAGAGGTGTTCAAGGCTGACATTGAGGTGTGAATGTGGCTGATGGTGCAAAAAAAAAAGCATCATCAGCACATTTTCACAACTTTTGTTTATCCCAAATTGAGGAAGCTTCTTATTTTAACCTCTTTGGACATTGCTGCCTTTCAGAAGCTGTAAGTGGCTCAGTTTTAAAGCAAGAATGAACCACAGTAAATGTCTTATTTCAATATTTCTGCATACTGGGGTCTCTAAACAGTATTGGAACTGCATCAGATGGGTATGACTGGAAAGCTGAGACTTGTTTTCATGTATCATGCATGTGAGACTGTCTTTTTAAACTTGACCTCACTGTATACTTGACCTATAATGACCTCTAGGATAATCGCAGCTTCATGAATCTTCACAATCAAAAACTAGAGAAAAATGCAATTGACCATCTCTAAGTCCCGCCCCTTTTTGCTCTGTCTGCTCCAATAAAAGTTGAGGAACAAGAAAAAATCTAGAACGCATGCTGACGCTTATAAAGTATAAACTCCAGGTGAATGCAAGGTGCTCTTGAAGTCAAAAGTGGTCAGTTTAGAAAAAAAGGAAAGCCATAGGGCTTACATCGAAAAAAACATGTAACCTGCAGCTTCTCTTTTTTCAACAGTTTGGCACGTTTGGTAACTGTAGAACCTCACTTAATTTTCTCCTTTCCTGTTTCCTTGCTATGCGTCAGGCTCACTTATGTTGAAAAGAAAGAAAAACAAAATAAACTTATCTTGAAGATGGTGAAAAGATGTTGCTGTGGGAGATGTAAAAGCAACATATTGTCACATCTTAAGTTAGTTAAACCTCTAGCTAACCAGCTAGCTAATCTACATCAGTCCTGAGCTAGCTAGATCTGGTGCATTCCATTTGAACTGGGAAGTCAGAGGAATCTTGCCATCCCCGAGGTGCATTGCTATGCGGAAGGAAACAGTAGACTTTTCAGGTTGGAAAAGGGAAAGTTTAATCAGGAAAATCATCGGGGTTGGCACGTATCCACACAGTACTTTTATCTGTGGACATGCTGCTGTGGTATTTGTATGAGCAAAATACAGCGTAACATGTTATCGAGTGCAAAAAAGTTTTTCCAACTTGTTGTAGTGGAACCCGGTCAGCTCAGGTGTGACAGCTAATGATAGAAAAAAAAAACAATTAGCAATTAGCTAACCAATCTACATCAGTTAGCCTGCTAGTTAGCTAGTGTGTTGCTAACATTAGATGACATAAGAAAAACAGGAAAAGAATCAGCTGACCAACCTTCTGCCAGGTACCAAGCTTGCTCAACTGTTACTGGAGCACAGAGCCAAATGGGTGAGACTTACGAAGGGTTAATTCTTGCAGGAATCTCCGAGAGTTTCTGGCACAAAATCTCAGCATGGATTTTTCTAGGGTGTTCCTCAAAGTCTTAGTGTCATTATGTGGTATTTTGGAGGGATTTCTGATCAGTCTTCCATTTTTATCAGTAAGATAAATTATATTAACCCCAAATTTGCCGCAACAAGTTATATGAGAACTGATGGGAATGGCCATCATTATAGGTGCCTAAAAAACACAATGCTTACTACAGATTTCTGACTAGAAAAACTTGACACATAGTGCTGAGCTCCATTTTAAATTAATCTTCAGGTCCCCAGCTTTCAGATGATATACACCACTTCTATGTGGCATACTGTTGACTGGCTATCTCTCCCAAGAGATCCCCTGTCCCGACCTAAATATGACAAATGTTAAATAGTTTGTCGATTTGCTCCATGTAGGTTAAAAGACAACGACACTGAGTCGCACCTTTTGTCTGACACATGCTGATTGTTTTGCAGATTTAATCTTCCTCAAATATGCACACACGTTTTGTCTTTAAACGTGACCCTGATGAATGCATAACGAATGCAGATTAAGAACTAATAACAGAGGTTGAACTCAGCCACCTGCAAAGGCCCTGACAGATCCACGTAGATACGATCTGTTTACTGGACACGTTTAGATAAAGTTAATTTTCTTTTTTCTTTGTGTGTCATATAAAATAAAAAGGTAAGCATCTTTTATAAATGGTAAATTTATAGTTACCGTAATTTCCGGACTATAAGCCGCTACTTTTTTCACACGCTTTGAACCCTGCGGCCTAAACAATGATGCGGCTAATCTATTG
>JAJHUR010099895.1:0-11055 GCA_027495735.1 Lutjanus campechanus | reverse complement strand
TTAAAAAAATAAAAAAAAAAAAAAAAAATTAAAAAAAAATAATAAAAAAAAAAAAAAAAAAAAAAAAAAAAAAAAAAAAAAAAAAAAAAAAAAAAAAAAAAAAAAAAAAAAAAGAAAAAGCATTATATTATACTAATAAAATTATTAAGACAGTGAGTGAGCAGATGAGTGAGCAGAAACAAACAAAGAAATTGATAAGTTTAGATTTTTTATTCCGAATTTACTGCATTTGTCTCACTGACTCAGTTTTTATAATATGAGTAATAAATATGATAATAATGATAATAAACATTTTTGAAATACATTAATTTGCCAATAATAAAATAATCCTATAATAACAAACATAATCTGTCGACCTGAAGAGATAAAGTGGATTATATTACACAAATAAAATTGTTAAGATACTTAACAGAAACAAAGAAATTGATCATTCAGATTTTTGATATGCTGAATGTACAGCATTTGCCTCTTTTTATAGGTAAATAAATAAACATTGTTAAATATAATTAATGAATAAATAAACTGCTTATTTTCCACTAAAATAATAAATTAATCTTCCATCTTCTAACTGACTCAAAATTTTTGTGATCAGTGTCACCACAGGAAACTAAAGGACAATCAGCATGTAGAAACCTGCGGATAACTTCAGCTACTCTCTGGATCCTGCTGCGTGGGTGGGTTCGATAGAAAGATTCTGAGTATTCCACACAGATCCCCTCCTTCTGCGCTGCCTCCAGGAAAGACGCCATGCCATTATTACCATAGTCTGAATCTGACCGGACAGCACCTATCCATGTCCAGCCCAAGTGTTTGACCAGCTTGGCCAGTGCATCAGCCTGAAACTGGTCACTGGGGATTGTTCTGAAGAAAGTTGGATACTGCTGCTTATCGGACAGGCATGCACAAGTGGCAAAGTGACTCACCTAAAAGAAAAGAGTCTAGTTCTTTACTGGAACAAACAAAAAAGGAGCACTGGCCGCTATTAAACACATCGTTTACCAGAAATTTAAAAAATATATATTTACTTGAGGAATATTAAAGGACCCCATGATGCGTGACATGCTGATGGATGGCGTGGATCCAGACTCACCGACTACAGCCATCACCATACCGGACTGCGCGCAGTTCTCTCCGGTGTAAACCACAGAGTCCAGGCCATTTGTAAACTGGAATGCCACCTGCACCGCCACGGACACAGAGGCACATGAGTCATGGATCTGATAACCGAGTTTGATTCCCGGCAGCAGCTCTGTGCTGTTGTTAATCTCCTCAATGGCGAAGACCATTGCGCGTGAGAAGCGCAGTTCACGGGAGTCCATGCTGCACAAAGACACTCATGTAACTGTTTAAATTTACATTATGATAAGAAAAAAATCAATATAACAGAAAAGACACAATAAAGGAGAACTGCAGTTTTTAGTTATGCACAATAACTAATGTCCGAACTGCATCCGTGAACCAAATAAATGCTACATCATACTAAAAAAAAAAATCAAAATTGACCACTAAAGTTCAATAAACAGGATTAGACATCAGTCCAAAATTGACAGGAATTTAATGCACAGAATAATAGTCATCTAAATTAAAAAATTTAAACTAATTTGGTTTTACCCTGCTGAATATTTAAATCAGTTGGTAGACAGCCTATTTGATTTTTTCATTTGAAAAATACAAAAATGCTGATTTCTTCATAAAGCCTGTCATTACTATTTTTGAGAACATAATGCTGGTAATTTTTATGGCCAAATACAGACTTGGCAATATAAAGCTTTGTAACATTACTGTAAGCACATCATACAAAGCAAAACATTTCTATCCCAACACGGTGTAACATCCTGTTATCCACCGCTTCTCCCTCTTACTAACCTCCCTGTGCATCTTAGTGGATCAGGCATGATGGTGTAGTTATGCTTCACTGTGTGCATGTAGTAGTGTATGGAGAAAACACCACCAATAACGTAGTCACCATCCATTGAGAATGCAGGTAGACGAGCAGTACCCTGGAGCTTACATTTCACAGATGAGGCCTCAGTTCTGAGCCCAGTCCTTTGTTTCAGACCATCCCCAGAACCATTCAAGTCAAAAGCTGAGTGCAGTTCACACAAACCCAGAGACAGGATCAGGCCAATAAAGAGAGCTGAGATCTCCATCTCTCAAGGGTCTGCATGCGGACACACTGTACATGTGTCTTCACGGGTTTATATAGATTTTCAGGCAAAAGCTTCCCTCCTACTGTACGTCAGCTATGCATCACAGAGAGGATGCCTTTTACCTCGGGGTCTTTAGTGATCTCTAGTTAAAGTCTTTTCTAGATTGTGTTCCTGTCTCTTTTGTCTTCTTGTAAAGTCGACATTTTAAAGATTAAATATCATTTTAAAGACTAAATATCTTCTACACTTGTCACTTCATATTTAAGTTAAGCAACCAAAAAATTCACACATTGTTTGTTTGATTGAGTGGTTTAATTCCTGTATAAAATAAATCACACAATTTATTGTTCCATTATGATGCGTTTGAAAATAGTATTTAGTAAAAGTTCATAATATATAAATTAGTTATTATCTATATCTTCAACTCAACAGAAGGTGATTATTACATTTGTCATTTATATTGTCATCTGTGCAATATTGACCCAACAATAAAGTTCAAACTAGCATCATGACTGCATTTATTTATTTTTACTTTGCATGTCAGCCAATCCATAATCTTATTTATACTATGCTTGCATCCTAAGCCAACATCCCCCATATTCAGCATTATTGTTGTTTATATTATTCATGTGTATCAGTATTGTATACTTTGTTGTATGCATATTTTTTTTTACATATTTCTTATTTTCTATTTTTCTAGATATTGTTGTATATAGTATTTTAATATTTAATATATTTATTCTATTCTATTCTTATAATTTCTATATGCTTATATATATTTCTATTCTTGAATGGGAGAAACTGTGATGGAAAAAAAAAATAATAATAATTCTGATTCTGATAATAATTCTATAATAAAATTGTCCTGTCAGTTCCCTTTCAAAGTACAGCTGCTCTGTAATCTGATTGAACTGTAAATAATCAGTTTAACAGTTCAGAATGGTTGATAAGGGTACACATTTCAAGTAAACTGTGGTCTGGCACTAATTTCTATGAGCTAAATATGTACCATTGAATATTTAGCCTAAATTAATTTATTTGAAAAAATCTGTAGCTGACTCTGATGGATGTTAAAGGGAGATACGACAGTTATACAGTTTAGAATGATTTTTGTAAAGCCACCAAATACAAAAGAAGAGACACCAAACCAGAACTGACCTTGGTATAAGGCAGATGTCCTGAAATGGCCTATATACCTGTTACATATTTTCTGGTTATTTGAAATGTTAATGGGCCAACAGTTTTTTTTTTTTGTTTGTTTTTTCAGCACTCTTTAGTTTGATGTGGGTACGTATGATGTATGTTGTACTTTGTGCAACTCATTGCATGGTGTTTTGTATCTATTCTTCAGTGCTTGTGCATTCATGTTTGACAGCCACACAGTCAAAATGAAATTTGCATGTAGTTTTAGTGAGGGATTCACTGAGCAACAGCAGATCTAGTGAGGTACGAGGCCTTGTGTGGTCATGTGTGCATATCTGCCTAAATGCATGGTGCCAGCCAGGCAGGCTCTGCCACTACCACCCAGTGGACAGAGGCTGTATTACAATGAATTGGATGTTCAAAGATGATTTTCAGCTCTATAGTTTAAACAGATGTGACAAATAGTAGACATGCAATTTCCTAATAGTATGGCAGTGGTTCCCAAACTTTTTTGGCTTGCCCCCAATTAGATGGCAAAAAAAGTTCATGCCCCCCATGTTAGCCTCAGCAAAGTTTATTTCCCCTACATAGATCATACTCATTTAACTTTGTTTCACTATATATTTCTCCCCATCCAGGGGTTGCTGGTTGCTGTGACGCCAAAGTCACTGTAATCACTGCGCCACATCCAAAATTAAATGAAAAATATTTTTAAAATAATTAGCTTGTTTATTTTCTTTACTCACTATATTTTTTCTTCTCTCAATATATTTCTAAAGTATAGAGAAAAGTTTTCTAAAACAAAAACATTAAACATTAAATTAATTTAAGAAATATATGTATATAAACATAATTTATGAAACATGGTATAATATATTTTTCTTATTGTTGTATACAAATGAGCAAATTATTTCCAGTATGTAATTGTGTAATCTCTACACTGTGTCTCTACACAACTGAAACTGATAGTCTTTGTATTAGGTCCATCCCACTCAACTGACCATGCCCTGATAGGTGGTATGAAAGATTAAACAATGACAAAAAGTGCACAAGTACACAAGTACACAAAGAAGATGACGTAGTCCTGCATATAAAGTTAAGTAACCATACATCAAGATTAGAAACGAGTGAAGGGAGGACAGCAGTTATGGGGACATTTTTTGGCATGTCCGTACTCTTTCGTGTCTACCTGATCTTGCTTTTGTCTTCTTCTTTTTTCTTCTCTACGTGTTCCTCTTTTTCATCAACTTGTACAATACGGAGACAGTTTCATCTCAATGGGTTGCACAAGGCTGGGGATGTGATTTTGGGTGGGCTGGTTGAGGTTCATTACACCTCTGTCTTCCCTGAGTGGACATTTACCTCAGAACCACGTCAGCCCACCTGCAAAGGGTAAGTCTCACATACACACAGCAAACAGCATAAAACCAAGATATTGAGAAAAAACATGAAGGATGAAGGTGTGATATGTGTGCCTTGTATTGTAATATATGATCAGATATGAAGAAATTTTTATAATATTAATACGTTGCCATAAAAGTAGGACATTTTAGAGTAATACAGGACATTTAATAATTTGGTTATATAATATGGTTGTATACTTCTCACGATATCTCAAGTTAAAAGCAACATTCTGTGTTTTAGCTTTGACACTCAAGGGTTCAGACATGCCATGGCGATGGCCTTTGCCGTTGATGAGATCAACAGAAACACTAACCTGCTACCTAATGTGACTCTGGGATACAGTCTTTATGATAACTGTGGTGCACTTGTTATTGGATTTCGTGCTGCTTTGGTGCTGGCCAGTGGTCAAGAAGAGCAGTTTCTGCTTCAGGATGACTGTTTAGGGACCCCTCCAGTCTTAGGGATTGTGGGTGATTCCTATTCTACATTTTCTATTGCCACTTCCAATGTACTAGGTTTATTCAGATTGCCCATGGTGAGCTTGCATTTCCTCTGTGTTTTCAGTAGGCAGTTCATTAATTTGTTTCATATTAAATATTGATATATTGTTGAAATGAGTCAAATATTTCAAATGGGTCTATTGACCTGCATGAGAAACTGGACTAAGCATGTGTGCATACTGTCTGTCTCTTTTCAGGTGAGTCATTTTGCCACATGTTCCTGCCTGAGTGATCGGCAAAGGTATCCATCCTTCTTTAGAACGATCCCAAGTGATGCTTTCCAGGTGAAACTATAAGCAAAATAATAAGTACAACATATGCAAACCTGAATATAATGAAACAAACAATGTTTGACATGACGAAATGCTTTGTGCATGAAAACAATGTAAATTGAGATGAGAAGACTGAATTAATTCTGAGTCTAATGTGAATCTTACAGTAACTTAGATTATATTCTCTAATCAGGTACGTGCTATGATTCAAATTTTAAAACACTTCGGCTGGACTTGGGTAGGCCTGCTGATCAGTGATGATGACTATGGGCTACATGTTGCCCGATCCTTCCAGTCCGACTTGGCTCAGTCTGGCGGAGGCTGTCTGGCATACTTAGAGATTTTGCCTTGGGGCAATGATCCAGCTGAACTACAGAGGATTGTGGATGTGATGAAGAAATCTACAGCTCGTGTGGTCATGGTGTTTGCACATGAAATCCACATTTATCAACTAATGGAGGAGGTTGGGTTCAAAATACAAAGTAATACATTAATCTGTTTTTTTTAAGTTTTCTGTATCAATCTAACTACAGATAGTAACCCATCAATTATTACATCTTCATGTGTAGACATGCATGTTCTCAGATTTAGAAGAATAAAAAAGTACACATTCACAAAATGCAGTTTTTTATTTCTTTTATTTTGCACTTGCTCTTCCATCAGTATTATGTACAGCACAGACTCAGTGCCATTTCATTATGTGCTCTAAAATATTTTTGCATGCTGTATGGGATAGGGATGGAGGGTTGGTGGGAGCTTATATAGGCCTTTGATTTCAATTATGGCCTTTGTGCTTATGCTTGAAACATGCTATATAAATAAAATGGTTAATATAGGATAATTGTACACAGTTGAGTGAATACAAAGCAGATTACATGTATGCCTTAGACTTCTGGAAACATTTTTTTATAATGATATAAATGAATACACAGGTGGTGAGGCAGAATGTGACAGGCCTGCAGTGGATGGCCAGTGAAGCCTGGACATCAGTTGATGTACTCCAGACGCCTGCCTTCATGCCATATCTGGGTGGCACACTGGGCATCGCCATCCGTCGAGGAGTAATGGCAGGGTTCAAGGACTTCCTCTTAGGAATACACCCTAACCAATACCACAACAACCATGGAAACAGTATAGTGAGAGATTAGTCATAAAATCTGACCACAGATAATATATTGTCATTATTTCTGTTAACTTAGATTTTTTTTCCTCACATTTCAGGTAAATCAATTTTGGGAATATATATTTCAGTGCAAATTTCCACCACCTCCAGCAGGTTGGGTAGAAGCTGCGGGAGCACTGTGCACTGGACAGGAGGATCTGCATAATGTGGAGACTGAGTTGTTTGATGTTTCAAACCTCAGGCCAGAGTACAACGTGTACAAGGCTGTGTATGCTCTGGCGTATGCACTTGATGACATGCTGCACTGTGAGCCAGGGAGAGGACCTTTCAGAAGGAACAGCTGTGCCACTTTGCAAATGCTGGAGCCGTGGCAGGTGTGATATCAGTTTACACTTCACTTGTTTGTGTTTCCAAATATAACTGCTACATTTTAAGGTACTGACTGATGTTGTTCATCTGTAACTGATAACTGTTCTTTTTGACTGGCTAACGTACTACTCACCCTAACCCTTTTGGTTGGGAAAGTGTAAACACAGGCTTGTTCCCTCTGTAGCCAGTCTTTTTGTTAACTTACGAAGGTCGTATAGACCCATCAGTAATAATTTGAGATGTTTCATAATCATTTAAGAACTCCTGTCACCTTTACCTTTTGCACAGCTGTGTGGCGGGATCAGAGGTGAAACAGACTTGAAACCTCTAACCAGAGAGGGCAGCAAAACAAACACTGTCAGCCAATATGATAATTTCAGCAAAGCCAGAACACTGAATACTTTCTAATAACCAAACAAAAATTGATATACTGAATCAGGTACATATTTGAATTAATAAATTCTTTATCTGTTGTTTTACCCAATTAAAGCTGGTGTATTATTTGGATAAAGTAAACTTCACTACAAGTTTTGGGGATCAAGTGACATTTGATGAGAATGGTGATGCCTTACCAGTATATGACATTATGAACTGGATGTGGCTCCCAGATGGAACAACAAAGATTCAGAATGTGGGCGAGGTTAAAGAGTCAGCTACAGGGGAAGAACTCACACTCAACGAAGACAGAATTTTCTGGAACTTTGAAACCAAACAGGTTACATCTGCTTGCTTCTAATGATAACTCAAATAACAGTATGAAATGGTGTAGAACAATAATAACTCTTACAATCCCTATAGCCACCCCAGTCAGTGTGCAGTGAGAGCTGTCCTCCAGGTACCCGCATGGCCAGAAAGAAAGGGCAACCTGTGTGCTGTTTTGACTGCATCCCTTGTTCTGAGGGAAAGATCAGCAATGAAACAGGTTGGTAACAATTGTAAAATAATGCAATTTATTGATTTGAAGTTCAATAATAATAATAAAAAACAGAGCCTTTGGCTTGACAAATTGTAATTGTGTGTAGTGACACCTACAGGTTTGTCACTGATAGAGCTCCTTACTGTTTGGTAGAAAAAAAAGCAGCTGGCAGGATAGATGACATATGGCTGTCAATGCTCTGCTCCAAGCTAATTGTAGGAGCTGGCAATGACAAGGACTGCAGTGCAGGAAAATACTGACCCCTTGTAACAAGTCTGTCTATTTTTTCTGAGGGAGACTTTAGCAATGACACTGGTTGGTGTTCATTTTGGAATACCCTAGGTTTCCTTTGAGCATGTAGAATAGATATTTATCTTAACAACATCTTTTTGTCAGACTCCATGGAGTGCACTGGTTGTCCAGAGGACTTCTGGTCCAACACCCAGCATGACCACTGTGTGCCTAAAAAGACAGAATTTCTCTCCTACAATGAGCCTCTGGGTATCTGCTTGACAGCTGCCTCATTGCTGGGTACATGTATCTGTTCTGTTGTACTGGGCATCTTTACATATCATCGCAGCACACCCATGGTACGCGCCAACAATTCAGAACTGAGTTTCCTGCTCTTGGTGTCACTTAAGTTATGTTTCCTGTGTTCACTGCTGTTCATCGGCCGTCCCAGGCTGTGGACATGCCAACTGAGACATGCAGCATTTGGGATCAGCTTTGTGCTTTGTGTCTCATGCATCCTGGTGAAAACCATGGTGGTTCTGGCTGTGTTCAAGGCCTCCAAGCCAGGAGGTGGAGCCAGTTTGAAGTGGTTTGGTGCCATGCAGCAGAGAGGGACAGTTATTGTTCTTACTTCTGTTCAAGCAGCAATCTGCACTGCCTGGCTTGTATCTGCCTCACCAGCTCCACATAAAAACACTCAATACCACAATGACAAAATAGTTTATGAGTGTGTTGTTGGGTCCACAGTTGGTTTTACAGTGTTACTGGGCTATATTGGCTTACTGGCTATTCTTAGCTTCTTGCTAGCATTCCTGGCAAGAAATCTTCCAGACAACTTCAATGAGGCCAAACTCATCACTTTCAGTATGCTGATCTTCTGTGCTGTGTGGGTGGCCTTTGTCCCTGCTTATATCAACTCACCAGGCAAATATGCAGATGCAGTGGAGGTCTTTGCCATCCTGGCCTCCAGTTTTGGTCTTTTGATGGCACTTTTTGGACCCAAATGTTACATAATCCTGCTGAGACCAGAGAGGAACACAAAGAAAGCAATCATGGGTCGAGCCACCCCCAAGACATAAAGCAGCCCTTTGGATACTGTCTGCATTTACCATTCCTCATAGAATGATCTTTTCATAAGTGATCCACTTTAAATGTGACTTTATTTTTAACCTTATAGCTTTCTATACATGTAAGAAAAAAGCAAAATGAAATGAGAAGGAATAAAGCTGTTAATGCCGAGTCATCCATCATTATTGCCTCTTTTGACTGATTATTTCTAATTTATTTATTTATGAATGTGTACTGTCTCTGACTCTGTAAGGTAGTTTTATTGACATCTGTAGACATAAAAAATACATACTTCTATTCTACGTGGCATAGACTTAGGCCTCTCAAAATGGCGTGTCATTTTATTCTTTGCATGGACAGGCCTCCACAAGAATAGTTATATTCTCAAGAATGCAAACACATATATAGATAGAAATACAGATATTTAGCATTTTGGGACTAATGGTATGGTATTATGTTTTACTTTTATTATCCATCAGTAGGTAAACATGACTAGCCAGTATATTCTATAATTTAAAAAAAAGAAAAAAGTATAATATTAATTACACCAATCGTGCAGCAGCGCATAAGCTAATTAGCAGTTTGATGACAAAATATGACAGTGCACTCAGCAGAGTGCAGATCACTGCCAGGCAATCCGAAAACATTATTTAGCACAAAAGGAGCTGCCAAGGTTGGCTGCACAGGTACAGGAGCTGTAGTAACTATCCACAGTAAGCCGGGCCTGTACAGATCTAGTAGAATCAGGGACATTCCCAGATGAGCCCAGATAGTCTATATTCTGAGTTGGTGATAAAATGTTCTTGTCATGATCAATGGCAAAGGTAAAACTGAAAAGTTAACATAACAGCACAAGTCTATTTCTCTGCTTCTTCTATAGTGGAAAGGATATAATCATCTAAATATGCAAACACTGTCCCATAGTCTCTGTAGGGTTCAGAGCTACTTAAAGGGGAACTATTATGCTTCTTCCTCTTTTCTGACCTATAAATCTTGTTACAATGTTAGATACTCGTGCTAAACAATGCCAACGCATCAAATAATGAGGTTCATGCATTTGGAAGTGAGCCCTGCAAGCCTTTTTGGATGGCTCTGCACGCTGTGTTTTACACTCTTTTTTTAAACAGTGAGGTCGCATTGACATTAATGCGTGCCAGACTTACTTATATGGAATACCCCGGCATATGCTCTAGGCCTGCCCTCTCCCCAACTCTGCTTTGGAAGTTGTATCGCTGTGCGCTGCTCTGCTGTCTACAATGACTTCACAGTGTTAGCACGTTTGAGCAATGGCTCCCAGAAAATGTTTGTTCTGGTGTGAGGGAAAGTTAACTTTGTTTAGAGACAAGCACCAAGCAGTAGTGGATAGAGTTGCTTTTTCCCAGCCAGCAAAAGAAAAATACCTCTGTGTTTGTCTGTCTACAGCATTTCACACAGGACTGTTTTGTCAACATGGGCCAGTACGAAGCTGGATTAGCCGAAAATGAAATCCATCCTTACGCCGCACAGGTAAGCCCGTAATGACAATAACAAGCTACGCCTAACACGTTAGACGTCATGAAGTAACCTCTGTTCTGGAGAAACTTCAGGCTGTCCAGTCTGTACCTCCGTATCGGATTCGGGATCCAACACATACGGCTGTATTTCAAAACTTGTCATTTTCAAAAGAGAAATTCTTAGTAAAGTTCGCTGTTTACTCCTGCACCGGCTAAATGAGGAGGTGGGGCTCGGCACCGCTCGGCAGCCCTTCGGAAGTCCTCGGGAGTGTGACCAATCACAGCAGAGTGGGGGTCGGCGGGAGGCGTACATGGAGGAGGGCTGGGGGGTGGAGTAATTTACACAGACCGTTTTCGCGGGATGCATGAAATATAAGGAGGAGATG
>JAJHUR010099892.1:0-13667 GCA_027495735.1 Lutjanus campechanus | reverse complement strand
AAAACAAAACAAACCTGTACACTGCTGCACAGGTGGGCAGGTGAGATGTAGATCTGCTACCAGATCCAAGCAGTGAAACACCTTCCTCCTGGTGGGTTCATCCACAACCTCAGGCAGCAGAGGTAGGCTTGAACCCGACAAATCTATGCAGCGTTACACTCCAGAGCAGAATATCCCTCTTTTTGTTTGTGTTCTCCTCCTCTCCTCCTCCTCTCCTCCTCCTCCTCCTCATGTGTCTCTCAGGCTGGGATGTAATTGCTGTGAGGCTGAGAAAATGAAAATAAGAACAAAGCGAAGCCCTCTACCACCTTTTTCTCTGCCTGTGCTGCTGCTGGCTTGCCTACGAGGTTTTGGAAAAAGGAGGGGGGGGGGGTCTTCCCTGTAATTATGCTGCTTGTGTGCCTCACTCTCTCTCTCCATCTATCCATCCATCCCGCTCTTGTGATCGCTCTCCATTTCTCCCAATTTTCCTCTTAAATACACACTGCACAGATCACACACACACACACACACACAGGGAGAACTGTGTGGTGATGATGTTGAGAGGATATTTGAAAGCCTGGATGATAATCACCAGAATGAGACCCCCTCCACCGCGAGTGTGTGTAAGGTAAAGGGAAGGGGGGCAGCAGAAAGGGCCTGAGCTGCTATTATTACCCTCTCGGGCGCAAATAGGGAAGTACATGGAAAAAATCAACCGTGCTCTCACAGCAGACGTACCCCACAGCCTCAGATCCACGGTGATCGATAGTGCTCAACGCATAAAACCCCATGTGAGTGTTTCACACGTTTAGCGCCAGAAGGGATGGAGGCACAGTAAGGAGAGAGACGCCGGAGACTTGTGTGAATATGAGATGCTCCGAGTTTCACAACCCCCCACAAAGTAATTTCCTGTTGAATCGCTGTGCTACATTTGTCCTTTGTTTCTCAAACCGTGCCTGAATGAGTTGATTTTGTTTGGATTGTATTGTCAGTGGATTTTATAGTGAAGGTGTCATTAGGGTGCGGTGTGGCAGACAATAGAGATGGATGGCTGTGTAGGTGCTCAGCCACTAGCATTCATCATTAATGGAGTGTTATGTGAGCCTCTTCTGTTACCGGTTTAACACTGAAAAGCAACACCCCCACCTGGACAGATACACACTCACACACACACACACACACACACACACACACACACACACACACACACATAGACACTGTAAAAATAAACCTGTGTTAATTTTATAAAATGTTTCTAGGCTGCCTTAAAATTTTAAGTTGACAGAATTTGAAAAAAGATACACTGATGTTATTTTGTATTGATTCAAAACAAACTTTTCTAATCAGGTAAACTTGATGTTAATTTAGTTGTACTTGAGAAAACACGTTCAATAAGCTTAAGATATTAAGTTGAACCAATAACTTTTCAGTCACACTGGTGAACATTACAAACAAATTTGATTTCTTTGACATTTTTTTTCAATTTTAAAAGTCTGTTCTTCATTTCACACATATAACTTACAGTATTTACACAAAGACAACATATAAAACTACATGTGAAACATGTGAACATGTGAAAACAATCAAAATCTATTAGAGACACAGCAAGTTTTCATCATATGATTTCTTCAAACTATTTAAAAAAGGGTCTCAGGTAGAGCTGTGATGACAACTGCATACCGAAATACCGCAGTCGCTCATCACTGCAAGTTTTATTTTGAAGGGCCAACCTCACAGTGGGTTTAGATCAGCACATTGATCTTTGAATACAAGAATGGGTCAGCTCTACCACACACAGCAAGCCAGGAATACAGCCTCTGATTGATCAACAATTCAGGAACACAACCTCAGATTGGTTAAAAGAACAACTTGTTTCAAGATGGAAAAATTGATAAATATATATTAATAAAGACAATCAGTGTTGGATTTTGGATTCATCATCATTGATTTAGTATTAATATGTAGCCTTTTCACCACAGTAAGAAAAAAATACACACCGTCACAGCCCTAGTCTCAAGAGAGTTTTAATGGTGCCAACCATTTGAACTGAAGTCAGAATTTCCATATTCCCAGTTAGACATTTCGACTGAAACGCCCTGTGAAGTCTGATTTCCACCTCAGAAAGTCAAAAACAATCCCTTATTAGCACTTGTGTCTCATTAAATCAATTGTACACACAGTACTGTCTGTGGACACATTGCTACACTGTTTTATGCGGGTGACATATCCCCACCTCTGACTTTCGACCTACAAGGTAAATGGAGCGCACAATAACTCTCAAACAATGAATGTTGGGAAATTGATTAAATTCTGTGCAGCACATTTATTCAATTCAAGTTAGAAGAACTAATATTTGCAAGTTCTGAAGTGTTCTGAAAATAAATACCGTAAATTCTAAGTTTACTTAACTTGAATAAATAAAACCTGCATATTTATTTTAAGATAATAAAGAGATGAGCTGAGAAGGTTGATTGTATGATTTTTTTTTACAGTGCACCAGATCTCAGACACCACTCACCCTCCAACTCATATCCCCTGCAGTTTAGAAAGAAAGAAATCATCCAGCTGCAGTCACCTTCACCACTGCAGCTTGGGATGAGGAGGAGGAGGAGGAGGAGGAGGAGAAGCGGGGAAGGGAGGGAAGTCATTATCACCTGCCCCGTGGACCGAAACCGAGCACCCCGCTGGTCCACTCAGACAGGCCGCTCTGAGCTGTGTGACAGGGACAGTAGGCTGTGAAGAAAGGCTGCATGTTAGCAGCAACATGGAGGAAAGATGTAGGTGTGTGTTTACACAATGACGAGGAAACCATCTCAGAGATTCAATAGAAAACGGCGTCTTTGATGTAGAGGTCTGTTCAAGGTTGCATTGTGTTGCTAAGGGGCTTGGCTGCTTCCTTTTGAAATACAGTACATGAGTTGTCCTGTATGAGTGTGTATATATACCCTTTCACCTACTGTACTGTACTCTATTGTAACAGCAGCACATGTCTCATACAGATGGGATGGTCACGTTTACAGAAGCGTTTACATCAAGACAACTACTTACAGGAAAGTGTCTGCCAGCAACATTAGCCCCCTTACAGTCAGTCACTGACAGACATGTATACATTGATGCTGCGTTGGCCTTTGGATCGTATGTCAACTTCACAGCTGTTCTGGACCAGACAAAACCAGCCCGTGAAGAAATATATGTAAGCCCATGTTGAAATCAGTTTAGAAATAAACGTTATAGCGGTTTTTATCCAGAAAAAATGCAGCTCACAGGCCAATCTTGCCCTGGCCAACATGGCGGTGATGCTGACGTATCACAGCAATGGGCTGAAGCATTCAACGTGGTGTCAACATATATATATACGTCTGTGGTCGGTCAGAAATTAGTGATGTCAGGCCAGTGTTAGATGATGCTGTGGACTGGACTGTGATGGAAAGTTGATATGGAAGGCACAGTAACAGGTGTCAAGCACATGGGAAGGAAAGATGATACTGTATCCTCAGGGGAAGACAGGGGTTGGGGAAAATGAACGGCGATGTTAGCATACTGTTTGTGCTAACACATTTATTTATGTCTTTCAGATCAGACTTGGTTTGGAAATGTCTGTCTGACAGTATTAGCCTCAGATGTACACTAACATAAGCACATTGATATTGTATTTAACAAATTGGTCATTTCTCTGTTTCAGTCGTTTATCTTTGTTAGTTTAATATTTTTGTTTTTGAGACAATATTGGTAAGATAAAACAAGTAAATTTCAAGATGTGACCTCTGCATTTTTTTTTTACTATTTCCTTACATTTTACAGAATAAATGACTTGATTATTCAAAAGCAGTAATCAAGAGATTCATGTATTTGAAAATAATTGTTGCAGCACTGACAGATAGCTAAAAAGAGTAATTTTCACTTTACTTTTTTGTTGCATTGTTGGGTTGGGCTATATATGATGTCCACAGTAAAATATTGTGAGGGACGATGGTTTTGCAGAGTCTTTGTCCCCACACCACATGCCCACAGCTTAGATTTGTTCTCTGAAGCTTGAAACAAAGTTAGCTGGCTAGCTGTACTGAGGTAGCTGAGCGAAGGAAACAATGGCGCAAGTAAGAACAACACAATTGAAAGAAACATGCAGAAAAGAAACACCACTGCCACTAATGTAACCATTAAAGCATCTTGGGTTCGCCTAACTGGTCTGGTTTCATAAGTAAATTATTAAAAAAAAAAAACAAGGAGATGTGCAATGGTGGTACAATGACCCGCAGCAACAGCTTCTTTTTATTTTCTCTCCCACATGTGAAAAACAGAACCAAGAACAACTCCTGCCTTACAGCAACTCTGAGGGGACAGAATACATACACTGCATAGCAGCTTAATAGATTATCGCTTTAAGTCATATTACAATAATTGTTTAGAGGTATTACAGAAACCTGTAATATTTAGTGTAGTTGCTATGTAAATTTCTAATTTGATACAGCTGAAACTGATATGAAGCCAGCTGGAGCAGTTACTGTAGGCCTTTGTCGCTGCGCTGTGGTTGACATTATGTGGCACGTCCTTTGAATAGCATGGACCTCCTGTAATTTAGTTAACTGTCCAGATGACTGATGATCTGTGAGAATGGCGAAAATGAAATTACTGCCGTCCCCCGGTAATACTAATTCTGCACAGATACGGCTCTCACAGTGCGTGTGGGAAACAATGATCTGGATGGTCTCAAACCACTGTAAGGCTGCCTCTGTTATCAAAGAGCATCAGTAATTAGACAACACAAAGCAAAGTATTAAATAAAATATTTCATTTTCAGTAGATAATGCTGACATCTGTGGGCAGCTGTAAAAGCTGTGAACATAACACTGACACATCAATGCAGTGTTTTAATTTGAAATGCAGGACACTGGCAAACACTTATTTGCAATTCTGAGACACAAAGCAATATTTTTATTCCTTTGGTTGACTTGTTTTGTTCTCACCTGATGATTTTAAGTACAATATTCTCTCTCCTTTTAGCTCTGCTTTGGTCTCCACCAACCCCGAACAAAATACTGTTTTTCGCTTCTAGCTAGATTGTCCGCGTTTTTCCACCGTCTAGTTGTTAACTTAGCAATAATTCTCTGGGTGTTTGAATGGTGTTGTCCTTTAAATAGTCATTTAAACCATTGCAGATATAAAAATATTGATTATTGCATGCAGCTTTAAATTTCAACATGCAGTCTGATCAACAGATTTCTTTCCATTGTTGCCACATTTTTTGAATCTTTGCCTCTTAGTTTACCATAAACACTGTGTTCTTCGTCTTTCTCATTTGAGGTCAGCCATTGAGGCTTTTTCTGCCTCCACAGCAACTCTTCCTCTGAGAATATTTGTACAGTTAAAAACTTAATTTGCTCACATGTGGTGTCTTTTCTAACCAATTAAATATTGAAGAGCAGTGAGACGTGTTTTCCATCTGCAGTGTGGCAGCTGTTTCAGAATATGCGATGGTGTAGCAACAGTAAAAGTATTGGACGGTCGAGCAGCAGTAAAGCAGAACAGATGCCCTGTTTTGAGGCTCTTTGCTCTACAAACTCAACCTAGCCCACTGGTAAAATCCCCGTTTGACTCCCGGCGAACTCACCCTCCCTTCAATCCACGGCACCTCTTGAAATCACTCTGACAGAGCTGGAGCCTTTGAGAGCTTCCAGCCCATCGAGAGCTTTTGTGTTTATACAGCAGGACAAAAATAGAGGTTTTCTGTCATACTGGTGGCTTGACAGCTTTTACACTTTTGGTTTCAAAGTGATGTGCTGCACAGGTTCTATAGTGTGTCTGTACAGCACATTGGCTCGTAGAGTGCAGTTTTTAACATGCAGTAACTGGATCAGTTGTCTGATTTCTCAGACATGTGTTAAGGCCATGTAACTGATCTGATTATCTAGTTGTTAAATTGGATTGAGAGTGATAGGCCAGAGGGTCTCATTACTGTACATCATCTAAATGCAGATAACAACTGCCAGAACTGTGCAGATTGCAGCTGCAAAATTGATTTAGACACTTCTGTGTGTCTATACGATAAATATATTGGTTCTAACTGAAGGGAGCTATAAGGTTGAGTCATGGCTTCATGTGCTAGGGGCACAGTTCCTGATTTCAGTTCTCTAGTCCTAAAATCAGATTACCTATAGGCTACCCTACATAAAAAAACATCCACAAATGGGACGTTACACCTTCATGGTACAACAGGGATTCTTCTATGTTTTTATCCATAGTGGTGTGGCTCTCAGGCTGTACCCCAATCCAAATTTTGTCTCTATAAAACAAGGCTTTGTTAATTTTGCCAGATGTTTTAATGGAGTTAAGCCCAACATTTGGGGTGATAGCAACATTCAGGAAACATAAACAAACTAAGTTAGCCCTCTAGGCAAATGTGCGTTGGCCGAGCTAATGACGACTTGAACAAGTGCACGAACATTTTTTTGCTGACACTAGAAATCAAATAAAGTGCTAGGGACTACATCGTAAAAAGTTGCTGTGAACTGTTAGTAGGGCCGTTGTTTCCGTGGTACCCGCAGCTGTCTATGTACACGGCCATTTGGGAGTATAATCCAGGCATCGCTCTGACTGAGTGCCAGCCACCAAGTGGACCAGATGACTTGCAGTAAAAATGATTTTAACCCAGAGAGCAGCATGAAAGCAAAAAGCCTCACTCTCCAGCCACTTGACTTGACGAATCTGTGATTTTTCAGGACGGTGAGCCTTCGGTGACCAGCCTGAGTACCACCTCTGTACTCAAATGTTAGCATGTTAACACACTAAACTAAGACGGTAAACATTGTACATACCTAGTAAACAGAAATGGCTGTAAACCTGTTTAAGCTAAAAGTTTAGGTTCAGTTTTGGCTGTATGGCTTTTAAACTAGTGTGTTAAGTTGCTTAAAGGTAAAATATGTATGAACCTAGCGTTCAAAAACAAGTACTGCAGTCCAAATAGCGAGTTGGAGATAGAACAGATGGTACACTTTAAGCTAATCACCTGTTTGTTGGATGTCAACCAGTTATCCTGAAAACGAAAGCCCACTGCTCCAGACATACACACTGCCTGCCAGACTCTGTTAACATGTTTCTCAATTTAACTGTTATAAACATCTACTCCTTCTCACGACTCATAAACAGACAGTCATTTGGGGAACATTCGGTATGAATTTTAGCTCCGTAAAGTTAATAAATGTGAAACAGACACTGCGGCCAAAACAAAAACAGACGTTCGCACAAGAAAGGAAATTTCAAAGGAGAACATACTGTCTGTGGCGTCGTCAGAGAATCTGGTGTTTCAAATTAGCATGTTTCTTTAATTGCTGATGATATATGGTCATTTTAGGATTTAGTGCAGTAAATATATTACATATTCTTCCTTTAATATGAACTGTGTGACCTTTTCCTGGCCCCCCCCCCCAAGCTCCATTGAGCATGATTCACCGTCACGGATGGAAATTGAACAGATGATGATGCTGATTTATTTATATTTTTCCTACAAGGCTTGTAATTCATATACATTTACAGTCTACTTCCCAGCACAGCTCTGAACGAAAACAGCTTTGTGCTGTTGTTGTTCACAGTGAACTATGAGTGAACTATGATGGTATCTCGCATGACAGATAAATTATATAAGCCATAAAACATAAAGACAGGAACGTTTTATAAATATCTCTTTCTTGGCTCCTCAGTTTTACCTGAACCCCCTCTTCATATATCTTTTTGCAGACACAATATCAGTTTATTACACTTCAGAAGCCAAACAATTCAAAATGATTCTGTAGTTTTTTTCTCTCTCTGTGTAATAATGCCGCCCCCTCCATTGCCTCAAGGCTCATTATGGCCCCTCACTGGTGGTGTCTCGTCCCCTCCCCCTCATCTGCTTCATCTCTCTTTCTTCCTCTTTGTTTCATTTGGACGCCCGTGGAGATGTCAACATTGGCCATTCATATTTCCCATCACTTGGCTATGATATTGAAAGCTAATGACACTGGCTCTTTATGCTCCCTTCTAAGAAATGTCTGGGCAAATCTGGGCACCCACAGTCCCTCAGGGCAACATTTTGTTGCGGCAGAGTGTGTGTGTGTGTGTGTGGAGCTGCTGGCTGACACTACGGCCTCTGCCCCCCGCACGCTTCCCCCGCCCTGACCTCCTCCTCTTCGTAGCATCTGGTTTATACACGCACATGGTTCGTCACGGCCCGTGGCCTCCAGCGAGCCCCCGAGCGCCGTCCCGTATACAGCAAAAGGATCTGGCCCCAAATCCCCAGACCCAACCGACAAGCCGATAGGTGGATGGTGGCAGCCTGAAGCCCCCGGCCCCTCGTCTCTTTCCCTGCCCTCTTTTCTTTTTTTCTACCCCCTGCCTGGCCACACAAAGCTGGGCTTGACTGTACTGCCTAAACGCAACCAAAAGAGCTTTTCTGCCTTGCCATTCATTCGCCAAATGGAGCTTTATCACATGGTGTTAATTGGCTGTAATTAAGATGTCTTGTGGTTTTTTAAACAGATGCCGTGACAATTTCTGTCAAGATGTATAATGGCAGCCTCTCATTTATTGGCAAGGTTGTCAAATCTGAAGGCTTTATGGGCAGACATATTTTAAAATTTGTTTCTTTTGTGTGGATTTAATGCTGTCAAAGAATGTGTCTCGTACAGAAAAAAACAAAAGATTAAAACAGACAGAAGGCATTTTATTTTTTTGGATACTCGTACACTGTATTGACACTCCAGAGGGCCTGGAAGGAAACTCAGATGTTGGGTATGAAACCTGTGTGATGTCCAGTGAGATCAGAAAACTTGTCCCTGATGCTCCAAATACAGCAGCTGGGGATGACAAGACGGTTCCCTTATGAGCCAAGTTGCCAAAAAATTAAATGCCTATAGGTTGCATAATGGGACTCCTGGTTGTCACCCCCAGGCCCCCGCAGCATGTCCCTACAGTTACCACAAATACACTATAATACTCCTGGTACTCCAGTAAAAGGTGGGACACCATGTCTGAACTGATGCATCATCGGGGCATCAAACAGTAGTCCTGTCTGCCTCTCCAAGAGCTGTGTGGGGAGCTGCCTGTGCTCCTCCAGGATCATCTCTTCAACACGTCTCTGAGAAATAAAACACAGGAAAAATACATATAAGGTTAATGAGCTATCTGATATATTGTGTTGGTAATAGGCTAATATCTCTGCAGTTTATGGTGTACAGGCTGCTCAGAATCTGCATTCTGACCACTAGATGTCACTAAAAAATACACACTGCACTTTAAAAAGTTAGAGTCCAAGCTGCCATAAAAATTTTAAGCTGACAAATTTGATTATAATTTGGTTGTATTTGAGAAAATGTGTTCAGTGAGCTGAAGATATTCAGTTGAACCAACAACTCTTCAGTCGCACTGACTAACTGTACAAACAAATCTGATTGAACACTTTTTAAAAGAAGTTTATCTTAAAAAGGAAAGTAAATTATCTCAACAAAGATTATAGGTTGGAAAAACATTTTTTGTTTATTTCCAAACTTAAGCTTTTGAGTTGGGTTAAAATTTTGAGTTGTCTCGACTTTTGTCTTTTATCTTTTTTTTTTTTACAGTGTGTATTTTTTCTTCAAACTTTAAAAAAGAAGGGTCTCAGGAGAATTTTAATGCTCAAACAAACATGCTGGGAAGTCTGCTAATCATGCCGATCATGTTTCTTTCGAAACCTAATTTAATGAGTTGACTGATCTCTGCACAGTACATTCCTTCAAATTATCATTTCAAGTCAAAAGACTTCGAGTTAGAAGAGCTTGTGTTTATAAATTCTGAAGTGTTCTGGGAAAAAAAGAACTAGATTTTTTATGTTTTATTAACTTGAATAAATAAAAGTTGTTTATTTGTTAAATTAATGAGAAAAGATGAGTTGATTCCACTATATTCCTGTATGATTTTTTACAGTGTGCATGAGGAATGCGGCAGTGTAGCCCATTAGAAGGTGGGCCATGCTCTATGCATGACCAGAGATGGCCCTCGTTCATGTTTTATGAACTTAATCTATTCATGTATGATGTATGACTACAAATCATCCTCCTATCCAGTATCATGACTTCTGACAGCTGTGTCCACCTGCTCCGTTTCTAAGCACAAGTGACGGTCAGGAAGCTTGACAGGCGTGCAGCCAGGGTCCTGCGAGGCAAGGACTTTATAACTGGGAGTGAACAATCCTGCGTGTGTGTGTGTGTTATGCGGTGTGCCAGGCGTACCGCACAGAATGTCTTCCATTCATCGTGTCAGCTGCGGTCTCAGTATGTGGCACGGCTCGTCAGCTGTAGGCCCGTGTGGATGACAGCTGTTTCCCTGCCCCACTCGGGCTCTCTTACGTTCACTCTGAGGCCTTACCCTTTTAGATAATTAATCTACCACTTACTGTACAAGGTAATTGCCATCCCATGTCGAAATAAGCCCAGGGACAGGGAACTGTGATGATCTTGGCAGCGCGGCTGCCCCTGTCATGCCCTGCCTTGTATTCTCAACAGATTCAGGCCTATTAATACTGAACTTCAGGGACTGAACAAAGCAGTGTGGGCTAAATTGTAACAGCTTGCCTGTCTATATTCTTATTAAACTTTCAATCCAGGCATCACAAGTGAAATGCGGCCCTTATATTAGGAAAAGGGGTATGACATTGGATTAAATATAATAGGAAACCCCTCCAGACGGTATAATTTCCCAAACAATTTCCAGCACCAAATGTATTTCCCGTTTTTTGTCCCCGGGGGTTGTGTGAGACACCCCGATTTCCCCATCTGCTGGCTATAAAGGGGCACTGCAGCGTGAACACTAAGTATGTCAGCCACTGCTGCACTTCCACAACAATTGATTGTGCTCACCCTGAGGGGGGAAAGTATAACAACAGCTTGAGAAGAATGAGCCTTTAAGTGAGCACAGTATTGTGTGCAGCACATGACTTGTGTAGAGAAATGGAGTGAAACTAGAGTGACATCAGAGAGGGTGACGGGCCGTGGCGTGAGGTCATGGTGGTTACGGCCACGGTGCCAGGCTGGAGACAGGGGGGAGGTGGAGACTGCGAGGCAGCAGCCATGTATAATGAGTTACATGGACAGTGGATCCTGCCTGTGAAAAGATATTATTCTGAGGAGCACTTTTCCCCCAACATGGCTGGCATATCTCATATAGTACATATACACTTTACATTACATTTCAGTGTAAAATTGTCAATGTGAAGTCACCCAGGAGACAAAGAACTGTATGTGATCATTTTGAGGTTATTATGTTGATTATTTAATGTAGTTTAAAGGTACTACAAGGAGTTTTTAACTGGTTAAGAAGCAGTCTCATCTTAATGCTGATGCCTCTATATGACCTATATAAGGACACAAGATCGTCAGCTAGAAGATATATTTCTATGTGGTTATTCTTTATGGCTGCCACCGGGTCATATTGTCCAGGAAATCAGATTAAATAAGTCTGTTTACATCTCCCAGCCAAAGTGACAGTGAGCATGTTAGCCTGTTAAAAAAACTTTTATATGGATAATTAAATTTTTTGTTATATTTTTTGGTTATGGCCTCCAAGATCAACTAAATATTAAAATTCTTTGTAGTAGCTTTAAATAGGTAAATAGAGTTTAAAGCTATTATCATCAATACTTTCATTATCGCAGGATTAAATGATGCTGTCTAATGTGAAATGGGTTATTTGTAGTGACCCACTTAGAATTATCACCTGACTTTGCAGTCCCCCTCAGGGCTACGAAGCATTTCAGCTCATTGTTTTGGTTTAAAGGCCCGCATAGTTACTATTTCAACACATTCTCACTCCCAACTCATTAAATACGGCTGCTTGGTCAGTGGCGCTGGGCCTGCGCTTCAAACTAAGATGCTATAGCAACAGCGGTTTTGGACATGCAAGTTAGCAGTCAGCGTAAACTTTTGAAAGAAAGGCACAAAAAATACTAGGTTGGGTTTAGGCAACAAAACTACTTGGTAAGGTTAAGAAAAATATGTTTTGGGTTAAAATAAGCACGTTTGTTACATATATTAATGTACATAACGTAACAGCTGGCAGAAATCTGCTACCAATCTACCACTCTTGAGAGTGGCAGACTAATGAACACAGTGGAGAATCTAGCTGATCTTTCCCCCCCAACAATTGGTATAGGGACCAAAACAGAGCTAAAAGTAGAGTGAATATTGGACTTGCCTTGTAAATAAAACCACAATGCTAACTGAATGCTAATGTTGTTATGTGTCCGCTGAAAGTAAACAGGTGACTGTTAGCTAACACGTTCACCATATCAGCTTGAAGGTGATAATATTGTCAGATGTGTTGTTCCGTTGTTCCCAAGTGCCAAAAATCAATTAATGAGGGTTTAATGAGGATATGTTCAGACAGACATGCAGCTCTTATTGAGATGCCGAAGGGAGTGCTGAGACATGGACACTTGTAGACAGCCTACTTGAGGATCAGATAAACTGCTTATTGTGCGTCTCTCAGAGTTAGCGCAGACAGTTAATTCCCACTTTCCCCTGGGATGCCCTCTCCGAGCGTAGACTCCCACTGATTGATTCTGGGCGAGGTTGTTGCCCCTTCCTACGTCTTCACCCCACTGAAACCCCAGTATAGAGCGTGGAAATCAGCTGGGATTATCTGCCGCCTGCAGGCATTTGGCATGTGTGTGAATGTGTGTGTGTGTTCACAAGAAGTGTGCGTGGCTCTAGAAACAATGCCTGCATGCCCTTACATTGAAATATCTTTGTATTTCTTTGTTTGACTACACGGCACAGACTATGTTTAAATCTGTGCGTAGTCTCACTTTTAATTGATTGTTTAATTGCATATTTTCAAATTAAACTTGCCTTGAATGTGGAATGTTGGCAGATATTTTGACAGATTTCTTCATGATGAAGCATTGTTCTGTCATATGCATCAGAAACTCTATATTTATTAACATTACGTGGACCAGAACACGTTGCTCTCCACACATGTGGCGATCATGTGTGTGATCAGCAGCGGCTTGTGTCCACCATATGTTTGGCTGTCTCGCCCGCTGTTGCCTCAGGCAGCTGTGGCCTCACGCATCTGTCCGTGTTTATCATGGTTAGCTGGTTATGGTGCATCCATACCTTCAAAATACGTCTCTGATGATGAATCCTGCCTTCCAGAAATAGATCCGTCCAGTTCTTACTGTGATGGATTACAGCATCAATAGTATTTAATCCTGTTATGTTTTTTTACACTACAAAAAGGCTTTAAATGACAGGAGAGGAATGAAATTGTTTCCCCTTGGATGGTACAGTGTGAGCGTATTTGCTTTGTCAGTATTACAGCTTTATTTCTAGTAAAATGCTGGACATGATTATTCTTACGTTTATTTAGATTTATCCCCATTTTATGTAAAAAAAAAAGAAAAAAAGAGAGAGACTATCAGGAGATTCACTGCCAACCATCGACAGCTCGGGATTTATTTTCCATTTAGTCAAAGGACAATATGCTTTAATTTGCTCTCTTTCTGAGAGTTAGATGAGAAGGCTAATATCACTCTCATGTTCGTAAGGTAAGAATCCAGCCAACAGCACATTAGATTAGCTTAGCACACAGACTGGAAACAGGGGACACAGCTAGCCTGCCAGCACCTCTAAGGCTTGGTGGACACAGCACTGATTAAGTCTGATTTTATACAGTAGAAT
>JAJHUR010099891.1:0-17793 GCA_027495735.1 Lutjanus campechanus | reverse complement strand
GCCTGTCCAAGGGCAGCGGCTTCCCCTCGTCCCGCAGGAACAGCCTGCAGCGGCTGGACATACTGCCACTCCAGGGTACGGAAGAACATATATCGAAGATGAGAATCGTCATTTATTACCTGATCAATATGTGAGAACTTCATGTGTAAATGTGTGCTTGTTTTCCCAGGGATCATTAGGAGAAACTCCCTTGGAGGCAGCAGCAGCGGCTCCCAGGATAAACCAAGCAAAGGCGTCACCTTTGCCACTGACATTAGTCGAATGGTGAGTGAACACTGTTAACAAACTTAATTTTCACTATTATTCTCCTTGTTAAAGGTCCAGTATGTAAGATTTAGGGGGATTTATTGGCAGAATATGACAAAAATGGAATATAAAGGTTATAAGTGTGTTTTAATTAAGTGTATAATCACCTGAGAATAAAAAAAGTTGTCTTTTTGGTATCTTAAAATGAGTTGTTTATATCTACAGAGAACACAGGTCCTCAGGAAAAGGAGAAAGTTGACTGTTATTGTAGCACAGAACAAAAAGCGGTGGAGCTTACGAAGGATCAACTGGTTGTAATCTACAATCTCACCACTAGATGCCACTAAATCCTACATACTGGTCCTTTAAACTCCGCTTTAAAGATTTTGTTCTCACTTTCTTTTCTTCTTCCCTTTCACAGTAAGAACCTGTCAGCCAATCACGCTGTATATCTGGACTACCTCATGTGAAGTGTGACTGCAGCCGTCAAACCCGTCCTGACCTGCAGGAGGATCGCTTCAACCCTTTTTTCACTGGCACACCGATCAGCAAACTGCTTCTCCCTGCCAGTGGTCACAAGGTTCTGCCAGTGGTCATTTACCTCAACGTACTTATGAACTGTCATCAGTAAAGCTGGATTTACACAGGGGGACCGTAAACGCCCGCTTTTCGGCCCGCTTTTCGGCCCGCCGTCACGTCCGCTGAACCTGTCGCGGCTGAAGCACAGAACATCGAGTCAAGTCTGGTTCATGTTAATAATGACACGTTCATTTTTGCTCTCTTGTAAATACTTCTCAGACTCAACTTCAGTCCAAGCTGCCACAGAACTCTGCAAAATTTCACATCACAGGTTGTTTTAAAGCGATAAATCGTTCCAAAATGAATTCTGGAGATATCAGCTGTAGAGATGTCTGCTTTCTCTTCTCGTTTGTAGTCATCGGGTCATGATTTCTAGAAAGAGACACTGCTGTTGAGTTGTTCAAATGTATTTTTTTTGGGGCTCTTTCAGCACCACAGTTAATGCAGCTCCAGGTTTTCTGCAAGTTTCACTAAGTTTGTAGACATTATAAATTAGACCGTTATAAATGCAGTTTAAGAGCCCATGTTGGTTTGGTTTTGTAGTTGTTGCAGCGTTATCAGTACAGTTTTTCCACAGAAGTACTTCTAAAAGTAAGACTTTACAAAAGTATCATGAATCACTTTTTAGACCTGTCAAAATCATATCTATTTTATTATTATTTTATTTTTAATCTCTTTAAATCATATCTCTAGATCCTCTAGAAGTGTGTGGTGGTGGCTGCATCTGCAAAAACTCTGCGTCCTTATTTTTTCTCATTATTTTGCTGCGCTCAGGTCGTTCCACCAAGCCAAAAAGCTGGCATTTGATGACATGATGCCCGTGAATGTTCTCATTTGTCCAGGTCATTGTAAGCCAAAGAAAGATTCAATCGAAAGCAACTGGACTTGTTCAAAAGCCTTTTCTGAAAAGGCTTTTGAACAAGTCCAGTTGCTTTGACATGATGCGTTTAAGAACACCTCGGACAAATCCTACCGACTGCACCTTTAAGACGTTTTTAGTCATGACAATCAGATGACTGGATTTTAGGCTTTTCATGCACCCGCAGAAACCCTGATTATAAATGAGGGAAGGCAGACATCTCTACGGCTGATATCTCCAAATCTCAACAGCTCACAATCTAGATGGATAAATAACACTACAGGTACGGGATGGATGTGATTTTTGGGGTGAACTGTCCCTTTAAGTGTTTCCTGTGAGCAAGTTTTAAGCATTAACGCGGTCGAGTGATGGTACGAAGTGACGACTCTGACCCAGAATGACGACAGTTGCCGTTTTCCCTGCTTGTCTGATTCACTGCCGTTAATCGATCTGAGCACAGAAATGTGAACCGCAGCGAGGCTCTGACACTTTTCCTGACAGTTGTCGTACACGGATGACAACATTTTAGATAATCTCGCAACTTCTTTGCTGTAGTTTTGTTCATGTCTCGGCACCTGCTGACTGCACAGTGAATACACTCTTGATCATGGCCTTCCAGGGGCTGACGAGAGCAGTCTGGATGCATTGTACAGTTTGATTTATTCAAATATGTATTATGGAAGCATTTTGTTTCTTTCTTGTAGTTTCTTAAGTGATTTTTGACACCTGATGGGACATTCTCTTGTCCTGACGTTTTTAGATGTAGTCAAAAATGATTTTTTTCACATCGTACAGAAGTACAAAACGGAGATATCATTTCTTTCAACACATGCATATGAAGACGTCAACGCGTCAGAAGGAAAGAAGTCATACAGCAATTATAAATGTTGGCATGTAGCTTGCTTGAGCAGAAAGAAAATCTGTTTTTTCAAACGATTGAATGGGAAAAGATTTGGTTAAAGGGATATTTCAGATTATTTGAGGTGGGGTTGTATGAGATCAGTGTATTACCCTCAACAGATTCTGGTCAGCATGCCCCCCACCACCCTCAATTTGGAGAAGCAGTGAGGAGCAACAGCACAGAAGCTAAAGTCAGCAGAAAAACATGTTTTAGCCACCACAAGTGTGCGCTACATTAAAATATTTTCACCGCTTTACTTTGCTGTCAGACAGCATTTTCTGATGCTGTTATATAAGACAAATATTGCTCTCCGAAAAGCCACCAGACTCTTTTGGAGTTGCTGGTCTACCACCTCTTCAGCTGCTTAGGTTGTTTGTGTTGCTGAGCGGCTTCAGTGAATGTTAACTAACACTCTTAGACAACAAAGTCACACAGCAGTAACTGACCAGCAAGTCCAGTGTTCTGTAGGGCCGGGTGCCGAACTTCAATACTTTTTATAGCATCAGCTGAATTGCTTCACTATTATTCCGTGTCGAAAAATGTGATTCAACACCAAATTTCGCAGACAACTTCAGTTTAACCACATTGTGGTGAACAGATTTATTTTTTTATGTTATGAAACTGCTTTGAGTGTAAGAGCTGAAAGATTAAACTGAAGCGTTTTACAGTGATGTAACGTGGTGTAATGTTATTTTCATTTTGTTAAAATAGCTTTTTTCAAAACTGGTATCAAAAAAAGAGTACCGTTCAGGAACCGGTATCAAAGTCAAAGTGTCACTACTGGTGCAATTTTTTAACATTAAACTAATGTTCTGCAGTAAAATGACTGTTTCTGTCAAAGGAGTCTGGTGGCACTGGAGAGAACGATATTTGGCTTCTATGATAGCAGTTTCCTGTCAGAAAAATCTGTCTGACGGTGAGGTAGAGCTTTGAAAATATTAAAAGTATAGCATACACTTACACTGATTATTGTTTTATGTAGCTAAAATACATTTAGCTGCTGACACCGTCCACAGCAGCACGTTGCTTAGCTTCCTACGCCGCTTCTCCTGCTGCTTCTCCAAACTGGAAGCGTGCCAATCACCATCTACTGTAAATTAATACACCAACTATGGATAAACACCTCATATAACCCCACTTTAAAACTATCCAAGCTATCCCTTTAAATGGTGCAGAAGGCTTTGGCATAAGATAACATCACACATCTACTTTCAAATACTGTAGCTCCTTTAAAATGAATGATTTCTTTGTATTCCTTAATTGTGAAAAGTCCACCTAGTTTTTAGACTACTGCCTCTCCTGTTGATTGTACATGTGTATATAGTAGAATGCATTTATAGATCATGTTTACAGGTTACAAGTAAACTAAACCTTAATTCTTGCTCAAGCAAAAATCATACTTTATCGCTTGTTCCATAGATCAAGCACCTTGTGCACTTTAGTACGTTCTACTTTAGTTCTCGATCATTCGACACGTTTTGTGTATAAAACTGTGTTTCACTCGAGGAAGAGCTGATACGTCTCCTGTTATTTTTCCATAATGGAGGTAGAGAATATACTCCGGTGTATGTCTGATCACAATATTTCATATTGGATCACAGTGATGATGATGATCTACCCTCCCGCAGTTTTAAATAATGAGTACATTGTGGGATCTAGAGAAATCAGTCCAAGCTGTGAATGTGTAGCTGTTGCCTTATAAAATATTCACAAACACACACACTGAATTTTTCTGGCAGTGGAACTCCTGTAAGATTTTCCAAAGTTCGTAATATATTTCAAAGAGGTTTCAAAAATTTTGAATGTAAATATATAATTGTATTGCTTTCCGAAGCTGCTGCTGTCCTGCCATGCTGAATCTGTGCCTTTCCCTTACAATGTCTTATTTTATATTTTTACTCTTGAGATTTGGTGGCAAGATCAGACAACATATATCAAATTTTGACAGAAATAAATGCTATTGTAAATAAATACCACGGCTCTTTTGTCATCTCTGCTGCGTCACCTGGTTGTGTGTGGGTTTTTTTTCTTGCATAAATAGTTACGCAGACATAAATGTGTTAAAAAAAATCAAATACATTAGATTTTTATTTTACAAACCATCACTTTATAGACATAAATATGCTTCAACAGGTTGATCCGTGTGTTATTTCAGCAGTGTCTGGCATTCTCTGTGGTTAAAGGCCATTGTAGACTGTAGCTGACAGAAATTTAGGATATTTCACATGATGAGGGCCGGAAACTTGTCAGGTAAGTGTTGTAAATTACTCTACAGTCTGGGCCTTCAGGGTTGCATGTTGAGGTCAGTGGATTAGTCCTTTCCACTGGCAGGCAAACTTAATCAAAATCAAGACACATCTAGTTTTAAGTCAGCAGCAGAACCACACAATTACCCTTCACAATCAAAGGAAAAAAAAAAAAAGTCCAAAGCTGTCTCAATATGAAAAACAGCAATTAGCCATGGAATATCAATCAGCGGCATCAGTGTCCACATAAATGCCCTCTCAGTTAAGTGCAGGGCAGACACACAGTCCAGCAACAGGCAGGGAACACATGCGTCTCAGTTGGCACCAGTCTTCGGGCCCTGCATCCTCGCCCGCCTGGCCTCCTCGTCTATTTCGTCCATGATCCGCTCCTGGGACACCGAGTAAAATGTGTAGCCGTCTAGCAGGGGAGCAAGCGGTCAAGGCAAATATTTGACAGCAAGAAGGAAAATATAACAAACATTACATGACAAGGGTGTGATGCAAGCAGTGTGTCAGTCAAGTGCATGTATCTGATCACTTGAACAGAACATTTAACTCTGTGTGTGAACACCTTTAAGTTGCCTTTATTAATCAAAACAGCAAAATATTCCCATCTCATCCCTTTTTGGAATTTTATACACTTAGTTGCTAGTTTACAGTTGTGGGATGGGAGGAAAAAAAAGTAATACAGCATAGAATTGTGATATTGTGCGTGCCAATATTGTACCGATATATGGGCACCAAGTAATGATCTTTTAGTTTATGAATTATAATACTGTAAGCACAAATTAAATGTTTTGGAACTAGAATAATAAATCAATTGCTTTTTTCCATCCACTAGATGGTGCTGAGTTTTTTTGTTTTTTCCGGGGAGGTCAGCAGAGGTCACACTCAGCAGGACTGTTATGATTTTATGACAGTGTTAGCCAGTCTGTCTGCTTGACAGTCCCACTTTACTGCAATAAAAATGACTTATGTGAGATGACCAGACTGAAAACTTTACCTTATTAGATAAAACGGATCCTGTCAAAGTTTTCTTTGGGGGACAAGCAGTTTGTATATCTTATGACAATATTCTGGACAACACAAAAGGTTTAAAATCAAATTAATTATATTGTATAAATTGTATTGAGACTTAAAAATCGAACTAATGCAGTCTGCAACAGTTCCTAACTTCATGGTTATAATGATCAGTCCTTTTGGAAGATGTAGAGCTGTTAAAATGTTTTGCATTATACACGTTTTTAATATTTAGTCATTAACTAGTTTGAATATGAATAGAATATATGCAATTTCTGTAAGAAAAAAGGAATATATTCAAAATGAAAAACAGCAAATAGTAACCATAGCGCCTTATGATGATTACATATGATATATTAACTATGACATGGTCAAAATAAATGGACTTAGTATCAAATATTAATAATTTAGACTTGTATTATTTCATAATTCAGCGGATCCTCCCTTTTTAAAAAAAAAATTGTATCTTATACAATGTGTAATTTTTCATCTTTTTTCTCTTTTCTTGACAAAAATTGGCTTCCATATGTAACTTGTAAGATTCCAAGGGGGGAAAATTGTGTATCTTATGATATATTCATGCTTTTAAAAAAAGACAATTCACTGAGGGAGCTAGTTCGATGCTAACTAATAAATTACCTACGGATTAAAATTACATTTAACCCAATTTAACCCATGGCTACTTTGCTAACGCACCTTTACAGTTAACTCTTCCATAGCTAACTGTCATGTTAGCATCTAACGTTAATGAATGGGATACTTTGAACCTTACATTACAAGACATTTAACTACATCTACGAGCCAATCAAATCATGTACTGTCAATAAAGCTTCAGACGCAACATGCGGTAATAAACTAGCGTCATGCTTTATATTGGACTTATCTAACTTTAGCACGCTAAGCTAACGTTACATAGTTCACCTTGTGTTGACGTTACTGCACTTGGCAAGGATACAAATTCCCATAACGAGGGCTCCGATGGCGAGTCCTGTCACCAGATTTCGTGTCCGCAGCTTCTGTGTTTTCTTCTTCCACTGCTCGAGCTCTACCTGTCGGATGAAATGGATCTGCTCTTTAGATAGACCCTCTTTAGTCGGGTCTATCCTGGTTGCATAGGGAGCTTTGGACTCCTTCGGCGTCTTGTCCGCCATGTCTGCAGTCAGTGAGAGCGAAAGGTTGTGTTGGGTCGCAGCAATTTTACGCACAGCCCGATTTCAAATCATCTAGTGAGATGATGGCGCCTAACTGCAAGGGGAGTAGCCTGTCAATGCGTTGTCAGATCTGCGCTAAGCACCACCAAGTACTGTGTGAATGAAACACAGTTGTGCAACATCTAAATGAGCCCCCAGTATCGCAGCTATAGTTCCTACTCGGGACGTTGATCGGGTGGTGTCTAGCATAGCAAGCCCCAGACCTGCGAAAGATCTCGCGAGAGTTATCAATTTATCCCAAATCACGATCTTTCCCCAACAATAACCAAGTGTTTTTTTCCCCCTTAAATCTGCATGAATCTTAACAACAGCACTGTTACATTGTAAAACATAATTAGATTGAAAAATACGCACAACGCGTACAAATATCGCGAGAGTATAACAAATCTAGGGTTCCCATCTGATCTAGACACGACCGTTGAATCGATCCTGGAGTGAAAACCGTGGGAATAGCGCCATCCCCTGGAAAGCACAAGCTTCAGGTCGATTTAGTTCAGCTTTCCTGGTTATTTTTGACAAGTGTGACCAAAATCCCAATGATAGAGTTATCAGCTGCTTGTAATTTTCAGTTAGTTAGTTAGTGAAAATGGCGAGAAGATTCTTTTCTCCAAGCCAAACTATCAGTTTCAAGTTTCGTGAAGCCTCTTTTGACCTCCTGTCAGATTTCCTTATCAATCTCAACAAAAGGAACAAAGATAATCTCAACAATCTATCAAAATGTAGTAGAGACTTCAAAGATAAAAGAACAATGGGTAAGTAACATTACTAATCTAGCAGTTTCTAATTTTTCATTTTAGCTAGGTTAGCTAACAAGCGTCATGTTGCCGTTTGTTCGTTTGAAATGCTCATGACACACGAGAAAAATAAAACAACTATTGAAATTGGGCACACTTCTTTTATTTATTTGTTCATTCATTTATTTATTATTGATTTATTCAAATTCTCAATTTCTCTGAAAGACATGAAGGTCTTTTCTCTATTACGTGCAACCTTCTCATTCATCGCAAACACCTGTGACAATTAGCATGTAATGTTTGCTAGCTAACGTTAGATAACATATCTTAATTGCAGATTGGTTATTATCCCTCTAAATCATTGATCTAACAATTGTTTAATTATTGACTTTATACATTAAAAATAAATTAACACGTTAAAATTGCATGTAAAAAAAAAAGGGGGAAATCAACCAGATAAATGGTTACAGATTACTTTAATGGTGGGACAAAAAGGTGAACATTTACCAGCCACTAACAGTTAAAGGTTCAAATTCACCAGCCATTCAATAGTAAATCACTGTTTTCTTTGTAAAATCTACCAGACACTTTAATATTTTACCAGCATTTGGCTGGTGCTAATTTGTAACCCTGATTACTCTAACACAGCAGCCATATTGACATAAAATAAACACAGGCGTGAGCAATGATACCAATTAAGGTCCTATTCCATTTAGTGTACCAGAGCCTTTCCAGTGAGCGAACATGCACAAGAGCAGCCCCCTGACTTTGTTTTCTCATTGATGGAACATAACCATTACTAATATTTCATGTCAAAATTGCTGCTGTGAAAAAGGTCAATTCAGAAATCGTTTCCATCACTGCTACAGTCACATCAGTTAAATTTAAAACACATTGTGAAACTCTGTCTTTAATGGTTGCTACTACAGTATATCACTACTATATATAAACAAGGCTTTTATCAGTAGATGCTTTAACGCAGACTGTCTTGCTCTGCTGTAGCTTTAATAATTTTGTCAGCAGGTGGCATTGACTAAGCCTTACAGGACTATGTCTGAGTGGCCCACTACACTTCACTGTACCCTGTCATTGCTCTTTTATACACCTGGCATTGTGTGCCCTGTTATTATGGCAGCCTGTTCTCAATAAAAAGTCCTCAAGGTAGCAGAGTGTCTCCAGCTGCTGGCACCTCAGCAGAAAAAACCCCTGCCAGTGAGGAGGAGCAGATAGAAAGCAGTTTGGATGACCTCAAATGAACATCCATATGCTTTCTTGTTCTTCACATAGCAGCTAAAATACAAATTTATCTAGATAAATGAATGAAAATACCTCTGTTAAAAGCTCCATCTGTTTCTTTAACATGCTTCTCTCGGTGTCAGTACAGGTCTGTGCTGTAAATAACCTGCAATTCTCAAAGAATGAATAAATAATAAATTGCAAACTGACTGGTCAACAGAGAAACTTTCCGGTCACGATAAAGTTTTGTTAGTGTTGGCTGGTGGGTGGTGTTGAGAAACCAGCATAGCTGTGATTCAGTGTTAAATGTTTTACTTTCCCAGCTCCCAGCTGTTATTTCACACAAAAATAAGTGTAAAGAAAAGAGAATCAGAGTTTTGAATAAGTATAATTCCGTCCCCATGAATCAATGATTCTCTTTTCCTGTCTTTACTGGACCATGTGGGCCTATGTGTGAGTTTATTTCGTCATCTAGAGAAATGGTTCCCAACCCCTTTTTCTATCTTTGAGTAAACTGACAACCCCTGACTAATTGACATATTTCATGGATATATTATATTACACAGAACAACTGATAAACTGTACATTTAAACCAAATAGTGAATGCAATAACCTCAAGAAATTTTATTCATGTTATGTTTAGGTACATTTGCAGGTGCTCCTCCTCGCTCTCCAAATTCTGTGTTTTCCTGAGAGTTATTGCAACTAGCAGCTAGTAGGAAACACACTGTTACTTTCAATTAATTTAAGATTTCTCCGGGTTTGAACATTGTTGGAAACATTTGGAATAATGTAAGTATAAAACTCAACAAAACATATGACATAAGTCGAGCATTTTTAGACATTTTAATGCAGATATGTTACATATAATAGCCTTAAAATTAGTGGGAGTAGGGATCTCTGGGTTGGGGACCAGTGATGATGATTTCTACTTTGATGAATTATGCCAGATATTTATAGTTTTTTCATTTCCAATATGTCCATTTATATATGGCTTATAAATGACAGTGAATAACCAATAATACCCTGAGAAACAACTCATAACATTTTTCATTTTACTGATCCTATTTTACAGATGAGATCTCTCCCTGTCTCACTTTACATGGGATTGCTCAAACACATTTACTGCCTTAAAAATTCCTTTCTGCAAATTGTCTTTTGTTTGCTCCGACTATAATCTATCAACTCTGTCCTAACATGCTCAACGTGCTTTCACTCAAAAAAAGGATTTTTCTCTTTTGTTCTCTGTTTTTGCAAACGCCCTGCATCCATCTCTGGTGTACCGTAGAATACATGTTCCTGATGACTCAAGAACTAAGACTCGATCCACTAGCTGGATACCATGCCATTGAGTTACTTCAGAGGTAAGAAGGAGCAGCATATTTGCTTTCCCCTGCACTGCCACACCCAGTGTGATATTGGTTCAGCCGTGCCTTTATGTGAATAATTATCTCCCACAGGTTCATGGTCAAGCACCTGACAGATTTGTTGACCACACCCACACCTCAAGGTGCAGCTGCCGAGCCACTAAAAAGTTATGAGGGTGCTGTGTTTGACAAGCTCAAGGAGAAATTCCCCCTCATCATCTTCTCCTGTGTGCAAGTTGCAAGCAAAATGTCTCTGCAAAGTTGTGTAAGATCTGCACTGAGTGTCTACACTCAATAACTTCCGATACTTTGTGACTTGAAAGAAATTAATTTCCTATCATTTTTAAAATATTTTCTAGATGATTGACAACAGTACTGCTGTACGCTTTCTGAATTCATTTGGCTGCAAAGTTTCTAAGAGGGCTGTCCTGAATTCAGAGCTGATGGTCTTAAAAGGGCTTGAATTCAGACTAGATGCTGCTGACCCGCTGACATATGTGGAAACTCTTCTGGAGGTGCTCGGTAAGATATCATGTTTAAACACACAGCAACCGATGTGAGTATTATGATGTAACAATGATGAAACAATAATGAAGTGACGGTAATTCAAAGAGGTGATTAAACTTTTGTAGGACACAATGAGCCATTCATCCCCATGGAGCACCTGCATCCCCTGTGCCACCATGTTCTGCAGTTTGTCAGCCTACAGAGGACGGCAATCTTCGACTCCTTGTTAGTGACTACCACTCAGTGTGCCAGCCCACCCACGGAACAGAGGTATTGCTGCACATTTTCTCATTAGTCACATTTTCAGCAGACAAGCTGCAGGACGCAAAACACGCAAGTCAAAGCTTACAGACGGAGACGCAACAACTTTGTTTAACATTTGAAGTTGCAAGCTAATGCGTAGCTTACATTAATTTAACAGTTAAGTAACTATGTGAATCAATTAGGCTGGAAATTCAGGACTCAAAACTCAAAGTTTAGGATTTGGGACTTGCTGGTCTTGACTTGGGATCTGAGTGCGAAGACTTGAGGCTCACCTGTAACTTGCAAAACAATGACTTGGTCCCACCACATTGCTCTTTACACATCCAGGCAGAGAGCAACATTAGCATTAATTTGCCAATATCCACCCTCCTTTTATCTCTGTTGCAGTTTCCACCAACTCCTGAGAGAGACATCTCGCTCTCTGGCTGCTAAATCCAGCGTTATGTTCAACAGCCAGTCACTTACTTTGTCTGTTTGGTGCTGTGCAGGTCGTGTACAGTGGGCTATTAGAGTTTTTTCGGCTAAAAGCAGCTGCCTGCCGTGGCATAAAACAATAATATGAGATCAGTCAGAGTGAACCAAAACAATAACGCTGTGAGCCATAAAACCAAAACAATAAGCTGAAAGATGTTACAAAGCTCTGTGGAGCTGTGAAGAGCTGCGAGTTGGGTGATAATTCTTCCCTTTTTGATCCTTTTCACACTCCACAGAGTCATTTGGTCCATTAATATAAAAATATTGATTGTAGCTGCTTTGATACTGAATGTACTCTCCCTAAACAGGGAGAAGTTCGTGACAGTGACTGAAGACTACATGCTGCTTGGTGTTGGTGTCATCGCTGTGGCTTCCTTCATCTTCTGTGCCAGAATGTGGAAACAGGTGAAACACTAGAGGTTTTATAAGCATTAAAACTTTAATGCATTCACAGTAATATTTGTTTTTTTTATGTCAATATTGTGGACAAAATATGTAGCCATATCAAAGCATATGAAGTCATCTACCTCATCCGAGTTAATGTTAGTGTGTGCTTAATCTGTGACAAATGCATTCCATACAGACTGTGTTAATGTAGGTTTTATGTTATTACATTGCAGGTGGTGGGAGAGCTGAGTCACATTACAGGGATCTCAAGGAGGAGCATCATCGATTTCACTCATGTGACATTGATGCACATTGTTAGAAACGACGTTCCCCTGTAGAATCTACTTGAGTCCTAATAACAATCAGTCACTGAACGCTGCTTTATACCCTTGCTGTTAATGGTTAAGGTTGTTTTCTCATTGATTGAAGATGATTGATTAAAACAAAGCCGCATCTATGCACTGAAATACCTCATGGAAATAAACGGTGCCAAAGGAATGATTATAGCATGGCTACATTCTTAAAATGACTGTCTAGATTATTTTGATTATACCTTCTGTCAAACAAAATTAATATTGATGTTGCAGTTGTGAAAATACAATTAAAATGCAGATCAGCCGCTAAAAGTAATTGTCTAAATCTCTTCTCTGAGTCTCATCCTCATGAAGAAAAGACGTGTTTGCAGTATCAAAATCTGAGGACACAATTAATAACACCACTTGAAACCGAATAGATTTTCATTTTCAAAATGATGTCTACATTCCATACAAAATTATAATGTCTTTCAATGTGTTACAGAGTATTTAAAAAAAAATGTTTGTAACCAGAATTTTTTTTAAAATTTGGTGCTTTTTCCCATCTGGGACAAACAATGTACTTTTTTTTTTTAATAATATACCAAAGAAATGTATCTACTTATATGATCACCTTTGTTTTGATCTGCAATCAATCTCTCTGTTGCTATCTTGTAGAGACTGGGTGTTTTGGACTGAATTAGCCTCTCCCTGTGGTGCCTGACGTTCTTGAATGTGTTCTTCAACATCACTGAATATCCTCATATCATCCACATTCAGATTATCAAGCCGTCCAGTGGTACTTGGACCAGAAAACAGCATTGTGTCAGTGGTACCGGTTCCTTTCTGAACAGCGTCCACCTCCCCGTTGACCAGAGTGGACTGCCTCTGACAGAAGCCAGGTTTGTCTGTGATGTTCGCCAGCTGCTTTGAAGCTTCAGGAGATGCTGCCGTGTCTGCTGAGTGCGAGCCACAAAGCCCCTCTCGACTCTGTCAGTGGTAGGTGGCAGCGGTGCCACATGAGGTTAGCCTGCTTGCTCCGGGAGAGGAGCGGGACTGTATCCATCACTATTAACAGCTGCTCCACCTGGAAGTGTTGATGTACTTTAACTGTGAAGTGAAAGACTGCAGGCTATGAGCGCTGTGAGAGAGGGCAGCAGAGGCTGAGCTCGACTGAGAAACTGTCCTCGGATAGGTGAGGAAATCCCTCTCTCTGTATATGTCTAATAAGTCTTCATCTGCCCCCTCCTCATCAGGTTCACTGGACTGTACATCAAATGTGAAAAGATGAGGGACAGCGGTGGTACCTCCCAGTGCTCTGTTACATAAAACCACTTAGGCTAACGTTTCCCTTAAATTTTCATCTAGGGTTGACCTAGTAAAACATGAGTTGCATGAAATCACCCTAAGGACTTCCTGAGGATGTTGTGAGGGACACAGACACAAGAAGACACAGGTTTCAGGACACTATGAGCAACGTGCAATTCGTATTGCTTTTGTAGTTAGCTTACTTCTTATTAGTGCTGCAACAATTTATCTAATATTGATATCAACTATTAAGTTAATTGCCAACTATTTTGAAAATAGAATAATCGTTTTGAGCCTTTTTTTTCCAGTAAAAAAATGTCCAAATTCTCTATTTTCAGCTTCTCAAATGTGAATATTTGCTAGTTTCTTTACTCCTCTCTGACCGTAAACTGAATATCTTTGGGATATGGACAAAAAAATACAACATTTGAGGGCTTCATCTTGGGCTTTGAGAGACACTGATCAACATTTTTTTTTTTTTTTTTTACCATTTTCTCACATTTTACAGACCAAACAACTAATTGATTAATAGAGAAAATGATTTACGGATTAATCGACAGTGAAAATAATTGTTAGTTGCAGACCTACTTCTTATTGCTTGTGCAAATGTTTTTAAGGCTTGGCTAAATTTACTTTGGATTATGTGCTTGTGCTTCCATATTCTCTGAGAAGAAGAACATTCTCATCTTCTTTATCTTTTTTGTTTCACTTTGTTGTCCATTTTGGTGAAGCTGGCTAATAAAGGCTAAGTGCGCTAGCTAACAACTGACAATGATGCTGTGTAGTAATATTAAAGAATAATGTGAGTGAAATGTAACCGTGGCGACTGGGGTGCACATGTGCTGTATTATGACAGTAACTGCCGTGAACGCCTTGGTCTGAACACTTATGCAAGGAGAGAGCCTAAGTGCTCCTGGGTGAACCCCTCAGCTTAGAGAAATCTTTTGCTGAAGGGACAAACCTAAGTTTCAAAGGTGGTTTACGCGACCAGCACAGGAAGTTCAGTCCAGAGTCTCAGCACTGGAGGGACGCTCAGAATCTATGATCTTCTCAATGTTTGTTTTGCTGAAAAGGTGCTCCATCTTGCTCTGGCACTTCAGGATGTCTGGGCTTAGTGTTTGCTTGCTTGCTTCCTCAGGGTTGGATCCATTTAATACTCTGTCCTTCACATGCTCAGGCATGTGCTTGTTGTGATACTGTGCAGGGTGTTCTATATTACCTTGGAAAAGGTGATCTGAAAAGGCTGTGTTCCAAAGGAAATCAAACATATTGGCTTGCAATAAAAACACAGCCGATATCAAATAAGAGTTAATATTATGAAATATCACGCGGGCTGAAAAACAAAAAAACACCAGGTAGTGAGAAAACTGGCCAGTTGCATCCATGCCATAACCTGCAGCGCAAAATGTATCCCGGAAAACTTACATCTGGATGCCAGGGGGGCCTCCTCTCTGTGGGGATTCTTTGAAGTCATTGCCAGCTCTGCAGTCATGCTTTGGGTTCCACTGGCGATAGCTCGAAGGCAGGACACTGAGCCTTTATTCCACGGGCCCCATGGCTCAGGCGAAGCACTTCTCCCAGATCCGCAGAGGGATGACTGCAGGTGGCAAGCAAAGAGGTTTGGGAGTGTGAGACCGTCCTGGAAAGCTGTATTACTTTAAGAGGGGTGTTGGATGCTGCTGTAATGAAACTGTGGCAATAAACTGTGACTATCCCGATTCCAAAAAAAAAAGTTGGGATGCAGTGCAAGATGTAAATTTAGCCCAGAAGACAGATTCAAAAGGTCCATGATTCCAAAAAACAATTTGAAATGCGGCCTATCAAACTACAGCACACTTTCTGTCAGTCCATCTCAGATGAGTTTGAGCCCAGAGCGTGGATGTTGCTTTATGACTTTCACTTAACTGTTTTCCTAAGTGTTTCTGAGCCCATGTAGTCCTTTATGCAGTGTCTGTTGTTAATGCAGTGCCACCTGAGGGGTCAAAGGTCACAGCCATTCAATCTTGGTTTTCAACTTTGTGCAGAGATTTCTCTGCATCCTCTGAATCTTTTTTATGATATTATGGATTTTAGATGGTGAAATCCCTAAATTCATTAAGAAACGTTCCTAAACTGTTGGACATTTTTTCACAAATTGTTGTACCTCGCCCCATCGGTGCGTCATTTGTGGATCGATCCAAACAGGTTTTGAGCATTTCACAGCTTTCCCAGTCTTTTGTTGCTCCTGTCCCAACTTTTTTTGGAACATGCTGCAGCCATCAAATTCAGAATAAGTGCATATTTGCAAAAAAAACAATCATTTTATCAGTTTAACATAACAAAATATCTTGTCTTTGTATTGTGTTCTATTGAATATAGTTCAACAAGGATTTGCAAATCATTGCATCCTGTTTTTATTTATGTTTTATGTCAGAAACCGTTTAGAATCAGGGTTGTATATTCCACAGATTATGGAGTTTCTAGTTCTATGTGGTGTGCGTTGTTATTTTGGTGTTGTTTAAGCATAGTTTCAAAAAAGTCTTCATGCCAGTTCGTTTCATCTTTCTATCCACCGTCTCTTTATCCGATCTTTGATCCTGATTCTGACAGATTGAAAAGAGGCAATGAGACTAAATTTTGTTGATTCCTTCACACCCTAAACGTGAAGTACTGTTGTTTCCAGCCCCCCTGTTTTTCCCAGTTTTGAGTCTGAAACATAAAGCAGTTTACAGTTTCTGGGACATAATTACAACATCACCACAGATGGCATTTTGATAGTGTGAAAGAACATTTGCAGGCTCAGATACCGTCCGGTGTGAGATAATCCTGGAGAAAGCAAGACTGCAGCCAGTTGTAACACCTGTGCTCACTGTCAGGTGCACCGACTGTGTGTGGTAGGCTGCTACTTTGAAGCCACAAAGCCACGGTGATATGCTGCATTCATGTGCTCCTCAGAGTTGAGATGTTCTAACTAATCCAGATCACTCTATGTGGACAACAACCAACGGTTACAACCTAATATATTACAGGTGTACATGTAAGAAAAAAGAAAAAAAGTTCTCAAGTAAACATTTACTTTCAGTTTACTTTCCTTTTTGAACCTGAGTTTTTGAAGCTCAAAAACATCTGTTAAAAATTGTTCACAGTGACCTGTAAACCTTTGCCTGAAAATGAAATGAAATATTAACTATTATTCACTTGCGCTTCAAAGAGTTTACTCAATGATTCCCGAAATAGATTTTTGGTGTTTCTAAAACTCAAAGATTCAAGTTTACCTAAAGAAGAAAAGTAAATTATCTCAAGAAAAGATTAGCAGTGGGTAAAACTATTTCAAAACTTGAGAGTCAATTGAAGTAAGTTACCTTGAAATTTTTGAGTTTCGTCTCATTTTTACAGTGTACTATTCAATCTAATCTGTCATCTGCATTCCAATAAATTCCTCTGCATATTCTGCATAAAATGGAAATACTCAACACGAGCACCTGAAATTGCCCAGTACTTGAGTAAAAATTTCCTCCGCTGTGAGTTATTGGGACTATTTTTGTCATTTGAAAATGTTAAACAACACAAACATCTGTCTGGATCTCTGCTCTCATGTAACTGACAGATAAAACATACACTCTGTGATCTTTTGGTCTGACATCGACTGCCAGCTGTGCCAGAGGAGCCCGAGCTCCAGTAGATTAGCAGAATATCCAGGGCCAGGCTCCACTGAGTCACTCCCTGGCTCCCCATGACTCTGCTGATCTCCCCGCAATCTTGTGTTCGGCCCCATTAATCTCCCCTCCCCTCACGGTCTGTTAAGGGCAGAGTGGGCCGCACACTCACCTTTATTGTTTTCATTCTTTATATTCAGACAGAGGAGAAAGTACAAGGCAAGACAGAGGGACGGAGGAAGCTCCGGCACGACTTGATTCATGTGTGTTTTCAGGGGTGAGGGGCGCCTCGGCCACTCGCCTATCTGCGACCACCTCGTCCATCACACTCACACTAACAGGAACCATGCACCAAAGGACGTTTCCACGGCCTCCCTCAGGTATTTCTCATTACTATTTGCAGAGAGGGAACCTTTTAAAGCACAAATATGTCCTTTGGTGGGTCTGCCAACTGAAACATATATTAAGTTGCATCAGAGATGTATGATGTTGGCTTGTCTTAATCCTGGCAAGTGTCAAATGTAGC
>JAJHUR010099890.1:0-14535 GCA_027495735.1 Lutjanus campechanus | reverse complement strand
TTCTTTGTGTGGAAAGAAAGTAGTTCTGGTAGATTCTACCATGGAAAGAAAATAGTTCCTGCATTAAAACTTCTTAACGCAAGGTCTGTGGGTTATCTTGAGTAACCAGGTCATGATTTCTGGACAAAGACAACAGTATTGAGTTTTTCAAATGTATTTTTTTTGTGCTTTGAGCTCCACAAGCTGAGTATCATCTAGTTCCATTATACTGAAGAGAAGGCAGACATCTCTACTGCTGATCTCTCCAAAACTCAGCAGCTCACACCAGAACAATCTAGATGGCTGCAGCACTACAGGTCAGAGGGAAAATGTCTATTTTTTGATTCTGGGGATGAACTGTCCCTTTAAAGTAATGAAAGCAGGATGAGGAGGATGAAGGAGCCTATTTGCCGAAGCTGTGAGCAGGAACAGTCATCTTCCCCCTTAGCAAAAAAATGACCCATATGGGATGAGCTGGACTACTTTCAATTTATTTTTTGAGTTATGGACAAAATAGCAACACTTTTACTCTGTTATCATTCGTTCCTTGTCATTTTCCACCTGCCACTCTGAGGCACTGAACGTGGAAGCTGTCATGTAGGTGCTGGCCTGCAGAGTCGGAGCTACATCAGGGTCAGTGGGAAGGGCAGAGGATTGGTACCGCTGCCTCCAAATGCAATCTCATTTCCTACCTGGTTTTAGCAGCCTCCTGGGGTGGGTTATTATTGACTGCTCCCCTTAGAACATGCACACTTCAGACGAGAGAGAATGAAGCAATAAGGTTGTGGTCACAGCCGCTGATTTTTGTATTAAACTGATGAAGGCAAAAGACAGGGAGAGTTAAGGTAATAAGTGGTGTTTAAATTGAATTCTATGCTAATACGGCACATTCACAGCATGTGACACAGGCAGAAAAGACTTCTAAATGTGATTTAAGTATTTTTTCTGTTTCACCCAAGCCTGACATCAAAGTTTGCTCTAAGCTGTCAAAAAGTCTCTGGGTGTGGGTGTGTTGGAGAAAAAAAGTAAATACAAAGGCAGAGAGCCTCTGTTATCACATTAATTATTGCCTCAGTCAGAGTCGGGGCACAGCAGATAGCAGAGTGACTGCTGAAGGGAACACTGTGCCAACAAAAGCCAAGTCAAAAGTTGTCTAATGTGAAGCGGTGGCTTTGCAGTCAAAAATAAACAGAAACACAATGTCTTGGTGGGGTGGTGTGCAGTGAGCTGTGATCTGATCCGTCTGTCTTCCAACACAGAAGACAAAGAACAGTTGAGGGAACTGCTGAAGGAGAGAAACACACACACGCACACACACACATCATTTACATTTCTCCCCTCCGAGCCTCCACCCACCTTTCATCCTCCATATCATACCCCAGGTGCCGGAACACAGCTGCTAAAAATGAACATTAAAACAGGAGTGAAAACACATTGATCTCTCAGTGATTTGGAGACAAGGGAAACAATAGGAAGGATGAGAGGAACAAAATGAGTCCCATGCGGCGGAAGACAGATCCCAGCCGTGACTGCGGTCGTCATGGTGCAGTCACAGGACCAGATCTGCTGCTCTTTCCACTCGGATAAATTGATACTGATTGTTTGTCTGTGCTCTCACCTCAGATATGTCTACGTAAGCAACACACAAATATGGAGACTTGACTCTGCATGCAGTGTCCCATGAGCTTAGGGGTTTGAGCCTAGCATGTCTCAAACCCCTAAAGCTTAAGGTCAACAGTTTTGCAAGTCTGTCACAGTCTTGGTAGTGTTCTTTAAGTAGTTCAAAGTTAATGTGGTTTTAGTGCAAAATTCAGGAGAATGTTGGTCAATATGTAACAAACCGTACTCTGTATCAAATTAGAGAGAAACTAGAAATAATATGTTCTTTATTCGGCAGTATTAGACCTTTTATTAGACTCTTATTTTTGTATTAGAGGGTAATTTGGGACACATTCCAACAGAACTGTCCTGTAAACTGAAGTGTATTATTTCCCACAGTTAGACTTTTATTAGACTTTATTATAGAGTAATTAGGGACACATTAAAACAGAACTGAACTATAAATTGCAGTATTACAATAAGTCCGTCACCCATAGAGAAAATATTCCCCTCTCTTCCTTACTTAATAGATCTGCTTCACTTAAATGAGCGATAGCAGATATATTTCATTTTAGTTCACAACAGTACAGCTCTGTTGTAACATGTCCTCAGTTTCCCACTAATAAAGTCTAATTAGGTGTCTAACAGGGGGAAACAATACACTTTATTTTACAGTACAGTTCTGTTGTAAAGTGTCCAAAATTACCCTCTAATAAAGTCTAACAGTCTGACACTGTCTAATAAAGAACTGTCTGAATGAACTGAATGTCTACAAATCTTTACTTGATTTGTTTAAATCAGACCACTGAGGCATGATATTATTTTCAGATTATCTTTGGAAAGTATTTTTGCACAGAATGAGGACTGTGGATTTTTGTCTCCCATCACTTACTTAATACAAGTGTATAAGAAAGTGATCTTTTTAGAGCCACAATGAACAGGAGGAATAATGACAGCAAACAATACCTTCTTCAGTGTTCATATGGACACCTGACAATAGTTTTAAGACAAACAGCTCATTGTAATTGTGAACCTCTACTTTAGTTCAATCATCTATTCACTCCATGTAAGTTTCAAACTTGCATTAGCCAGAAACACTTCAAATAGTTTAATCAAAAGCAACCTCTTTCTTTCCACAGTTCCAGTAAACGTAAAAACCTGTCCACAAGTGTGTTTGGATGGTATTTTCTTGAACAGGTCTGTCTCTAGAAAAGTGACCACAATGAGGGCTCTACCCTGGTTAAATGAAGGGAAAAAAGGAGAAGGAAGCAACAAACAAACTGTTACACCTACAGATAGAGTAAATTTTGTCGCAAAGTGATGTTTTGAAAGAATAGCTATAATGGCTTTTGGATGCATGCATGCATTTATGTATACTTGTATTTGTATTTTGTTCTATATGTAAAGCACTTTGCAATTGTGTTTTTTTTTTAAGTGCTATATAACACAAAAAAATAGCAAAACTAGGACTGAGTTTACATATACTTAAGTAGGAAAGTCGTGGGTGTTAATTATAAGATTAACAATGGCTCAATTAATTTAAGCTGCTTCAGTTTCGAGGTCCTGGTCATGTTAATGCTGGCTCACTCTCACATTTACCTGTCACCTGTCGCAGACAGCTGACAGCCTCCCTCTTTCATTCATTTAACCACCTTCTTGAAAAGATCAGCATTGCACTATTTGTGCAAATCCAAAAACTTGGTGGTATCAAATGTTTAAAAGTAGGCGTGTTTCCTCCATAACCAGAATTTTGCCATTTTCTTTTGTGCATGCATCTCTGCCTGAGGCTTGCAAAAAGTTGGCCACTTGGTTTATTTATAGTACAGAGCTGACCGTAAACAAGAAAAGGGCTGTATGTCACAAACAGCTGAAAAACAAACAAACAAACAAACAAACAAACAAACAACAAAAAAAAACTCAACTGAGAAGCATATTCTGAATTATTTGTAATATTTGGAAAATGTTTCATTCAGAGGGGAGGAAAGAAGAAGGCCTAATTCAGAATATCCAACCAGAATATGTTGTCTACATGACCTGTATCAAACTCAGAATACTGCCATATGCTTAATATTAGCAGAAATTCAGTGTGCGTGTAAATGTAGCCATTGTCATTGCTTACTGGGACACATGAATACAACATTGCAGTCATTCATGTTAATATTAACACCTGTGCTTTTCCTGCAGGATAGTCCAATTAAATTCAGTTGTTTAGAAAATGTCTGATATGGACTTACAGACCTGTTGCTGTGTTTGTTTGATAATACCTACCGTTTTCATTTGAGAACAAACGGTTCCTTCACTTATTTTTCTGATTTCCTTTAGGAAAAAGTTTAAGTATTCTATAATGAAAACTGCTGGTTTCCCCATTTCACTCCTGACTAAAGCAAATCAATCAGACTGATGAGAGCTGATAGATCCTGACCTCTGTGACTTGCTGAGAGCTGAACTCATACTAACAGTGACAGAGGAATCATTACAACTGGCTGACTGCTGCCATCTGCTGCTCCAACAATGCTAAGCAACCCTTACACATCCAAGTTCAACACCAAAGAGAAAAAGAGACAAGTCTTAATAATATAGGTATATATTTATTCATACGTACATATTCATTTATATCGGTTAATTGTAAAAAAAAAAAAAAAAAAAAAAAAGAAAAGAAAAAAAGGAAAAGATTTACAGTAATTATATGAACTACAGTCATTGTCAAAATTGTTTTTTGAAATTTCTCAGGTGTCAATCTACCAATGAACACACACTGAAGATTCACCTCTTGCCGTCTGTCCTAATCCTCAACCTTTTACTCCAGTGTTTGGGACCAAACGTGTACGAAACAAACTGATCCAGAGCGTAGGAGCTCCACTTCTGTGTAAACTGGTGGAAGGTGTGACAGAAGGACACAGAGGTGTTTGATACTGTGAGGAAAAATAAGAGCTTGTAGTGTATTTTGTACCATGAAAAGACTGATGACAGGTTGTTTTTTTTTTTTTGTACATATAAAACCATCAGGAGTGGGTTGAGTATTATCACCTGTAATCCATTCAAAGTGTTTGCCTTAGAAGCACATGTTGTTAGCTGCATTGATGACTACACCCAAGCCACGTACAGTGCATGAAGAGGGCAAGCAGGTGTCACAACCAGACTCACAGTCTAAATCCTACAACTTTTCCTTTTTCCTCCACTTAACTGTCTTAACCCCGGAGCGCAGTGACAGAGTACATTAGATATCTCCGCCATTTTGACTCTTAGTTGTTCCCTAATCCCCCGTAAAACCCCAGTCAAACAAAACAGATCAGACTGGATTACACTGGATTCATCTCAGCTTGTATTATCCTGCCTACCGTAGCTGTCAAATCGCAAACTGAATTGAATCATCGTTCGGTTTTTTTTTTTTGCCCGTTGGCGTGCGTCTTAAACCAGAACGGGGACATTTGAGAGTGATCAACATTCCACACTGGGTTTACCCATTTCTGCCTTGTTTGATGTATTTGGGCAGGGTGCTTTATGGGAGTGGGTGTTTGGAAAAGCAAGGCATAAAAATTAAGGAGCGGAAAGCACGCTTATGGGAGAAAAATTCTGCTAAAGCGGCACTCGATGCCTGAACAGCCATCCTGAGGACTTCTCCTTGATGGAAACATTCAATGAGTAGATCCTACATCATACATACATGTCATCATTAACTCCTGCTCAACTCACATTAAAAAAACTCAAATTTGAACATTTATTACAATTGCACTGGCGCCGACACTTCCCCTGGACAAAGGCTACACTCTGGACATTTAGTAACAATAAACTCTTAATAAAAACACAAACACCATCAGATCAAAACTGAGGACTGGAGGAGGACTCAAACTCAACTTGGAGACACTGAACTCATGACTTCAAACACAAAGCAGGCGCAATCCAAACCACACCAAAACAGAAATGCAAAAAGAAGAGAAAAAGATCCAGAGGAAATCAGACAGAAAAGCAGTAAAAGACACATTTATAAAATGAAATGGGAAGAAAAAGAGACACAGAATAAAGCAGGTGCAAGTGCAGGAGAAAATAATCCATAAGAAAAGGCTTCAATACTTCATAGGGCAGGGGGGCTCCAGTCCATTATAGCCCTCCGTTGTGACAAAAACGTCCATCATATCTGTCAGCCGGCCAGAATTGTGCACTCAGTTGACTTCCTCTTGCAGTGAGTCCACCGGTCTGATCCGAACTTCACCCCCGGCAGCGTCACTGGTCCCAGACAGACGGAGGAGGTCACAGGTGGCAGGGTGCAACAACGCTGTCACTCCGTCCCCTGCAAGGCCTCATAGGAGTTGAAGAGTCGCCGGTGCCGCACGTCCTCTCGCCGCTGCGCGTGGTTCACCAGTTCCTTGTCATCAGAACCGTCACCGATGCGAAAACAAGAGCAACTAAAGGAAATCAAACTAACTGAAAAATAGACGTACTTTTGATTGTTTTCAGTTGGCTTTTTCTTTCCATTGTCCTGGTCTGACAGCATGAATTCATGTAGTGTTGTCAGACTTTTTTTTTTTTTTCTTTTGTCAAATGAGTGTCTTTAGAACTTTTCTATTGTTGACATGAGCTTTCACAGGCCAGCATCAGTTCTTCCGTCAAACTCCAGGTTAAGTACCGGTCTCATGTTGACTGTCCAAAGCTCCAGCACGCAAAGCACATGTGAGCTTCGCCGTAGTTCCCTCAGAGAGACCCGTCGACAGCAATCTCTGCCCCATCTCATCTCATCATCTGTTGTTTAGCTGGCTTCGACTCTCAGACTCCGCAGTCCTCATATTTACAATTAGATTTTTAAAAAACTAGAGTTGTTACATGCAACATTTGGCATCTTCTCGAGTCCCCACTTGTGAGTCTTAATTGGTGTCCATTTTTAGAAAAATATTAAACTTTGTCTTTTTTTTTTCTCTTCAGTACATTGAAGCTTCTGATTGTAACAGAGAGACTGAGAGAGGCGAGGGTACAGGTGTAGCGAGCTCAGTGTGTGCGCGTAAGTGAAGGTTCATATTTGTGTTGTTAGTAAAACGCCAGCCTTAAATTCGGAGATGGCCGTCTTTGTAAAGTGTCTCATCATTGCTTTACTGTAAGTGCAAATAGCTGCAAGTATGCTTTAAAAACAAAAAAAAAATCCTAAAACAGGCTTCCTGCTGCTTTCTATGTGTGTGTTGGGGGTGTTGGCAGTTTACTGGCTGCATCGCCGCCCCTTTTTTTGAAATAAACAGACTGCAGAACAAAGCTAACACAGGTCTTACTCAAGTGCAGTTCCCATCTAGAGGTAGCTGTTAAGTGACCTTCAATATGGAGGGAAGTATGTGTGAGAGGGCTTTTTCCAACATTTTTAATATTCTTTTAAGAGGCTATAACTGTAATCTGTCTCAAAAGTGCTAAATAAAAAGAGTATAGCTCCCCACGAATACCAAAACATGTTTTTTTTTTGCCTTTTGTACTTCATTTGATGAAGAGTTAAATCCGTTAACAGTGGTGATCACATCTGATTTTTTCACAACTCTCTTCGTAATACTGGTTTGTCCACTGAACACATACCAGGAATGTTCTGACATTCTTCTAAGAGTCAATCTGTGTGTGTATGTGTGTCTGTATATGTGTAAAAGCCTGTTTTGTGTGTGGTGGAGAGATTCGGGAATGTTTTTTGGGAAAGTTACCCCGAGACCCTGTAGCATTATTTGGCTCTCTCCTTCTCTCTGCAGCTCCAAAGGGAGGGGGGGACACACACACCAGCATGTACTCTGTGGCAGGGGGCCTGGAGGGGGGGACAGCAGGTCAGGGGTCAAGTGACGGGCTGCGGGGAGCATGTACGAGGGACATGAGGGGAGGAAAGGGGGGGTTGTTGTCTTTACATCATAGCAGGACACAGCAGCGGCAAAACCTCTGACGGCTACCCCCGACGGAGGGGGGCGGAGTTACAGGAGCGAAGTATGCGTGCACTTTGATGTTAGGCAGATGGGTCTGTGGAGAGAAAAGAAGGAAAAATAGATGAAAATGTGTTAATGGATAATATAAATACTGGGAAGCTTAATACAGCAGTCACTACAATTTGCCACAACATGCAATGCTTTACGTCAATATCCTGAGATCATATCACCTGCCAATAAATGCAAGTATTGACAACAAACTCAGGTTTTCCAACCCAGTCAGGCTGTAATCGATTTATATCAAAACTGAAGTAAGGCGTGAGATCTACTCCTGATGAGAGCAGTTCTCTCTGTTCACTCACTGCTGTCGAGCAGATAGTTTGTATTTCACACCTTAGTTTGGATTCATCACTTCTTGTGGGTGACTCAAACACCAGAGTTTAATTGGAACAAAATGTCTGAATCTAAGACATTTGGCAAGCACCCTCGACTGCTGGTTCATAAATCAGGCTAATAGGACATATCTATGACCTCAACTGCAAAAAAGGGAACGTTGTGTAAAATGTAAATAAAAACAGAAGGCAATGATTTGCAAATACTTTTCCTCTTGTATTCAATTAATTTCAGCACAAAGGCAAGATATTTAATACTCAAACCGATACAGGGATTCCACAAGAAGTTGTGGGATGCTCAAAAAACACCTGTTTGGAACAATCAACAGATAAACAGGTGACCGAATCATGATTGGTTATTAAAAGGAGCATCCTTGAAAGGCTCAGTCGTTCACAAGCATGGATGAGGTGAGGTTCACCATTTTCAAACTGCGTGGGGAAATAGTCCAGCAGTCCAAAAACAAAGTTTCTCAATACAATACTGCAAAGAAATTCAAGGATTTCACCATCCACAATCCATAATATCATTAAAAGTTTCAGAGAGTCCTCAGGCGGCACTGCTTTAAAAACCTGCATATTTGTATAAACATGAGCTCGGACACACTTTGGAAAACTGTTGTCAGTATGTTGGTGTGTTAGTGCCTGTGGCATCATGCGTAACTGTCACATCTGTGAAGGCCCCATTAATGCTGCTTATGTCAGCAAGAAGATGCCAAGACACATTCAGCATGTGTTCCAGCAGCGTGACTTTGTAGCAAAAGAGTGTCCTGCCTGCAGTCCAGACCTGTCTCCCATTGAAAATGTGTGGTGCATTTTGAAGCACAAAACAACTGAAGAGCAAATGAAGTCGTATATCAAGGAAGAATGAGAAGGAATTTCACTTTCCAAACTTCAACAATTAGTATCCTCAGTTCCCAAACACTTACTGAGTGTTGTTAAAAGAGAGGGTGATGTAATGGAGTGAGTATTTACAAGAAAACAATAAAGTTTATCAGTTTGAACAATAAAGAGCTTGTCTTTGTGCTGTTTTTAACTGAATATAGCTCATATATATAGCTGTTTTTAATATATGTTTTACACAACGCCCAAACTTTTATGGAATTAGGGTTGCACATATGAATCGTACTGACGTTGGTTCACACAACTCACCCTTAGTCTCTTGATGCCGGCGCGGGTGATCTGCTGGCAGTCATAGAGCTCAATACGATCCAGACTATGGCAGCTCTTCAGGTGCTCCAGTGAGGCGTCTGTGATCAGGGGGCAGTTGTCCAGCTCGATCACCTCCAGACGGTCGTGAGCGCAGGGGCCGCTGCCGAGGTGTCTGATGCCATCGTCAGTGATCAGCTCACAGTGAGACAGGCTCTACAGGAACAGAGTAGTAGCTCCATTACTCATCTGTCCGCTAGAACAAGCTGCTGCTTGGTGCTTGTAATGCGGCAGAGGCAAAATATGTGTTTTAAGTGGCAGGCACACACTCACCAGGACTTGCAAACGAGGGCAGTGGATAGACAGCTGGATGAGTGTTCCATCTGTGATCTGATGCAAAAATAAAAACAGACAAATGCCAAAACTGCATTCTCCAAACATCAGCAGTGGAAGTAGTATTTCTGTAGCTTGGATTGTTTATTTACCTGCACACATTCTTCTAAATCCATCTTCTCAAGCTCATGACAATTCTGCCGCAGAAAGAGACAGTAAACAGACAAACTCTGTGATGCAAGATGCAAAATATTTAGCTTTTTGTACATTTTTTTGAACAAAAACATGTGACCTCAAGTTTAGATATTTGGATATGTAAGCAGAGTCTGTGTTTGCATGCAACCAAGAGGGAGATGCCACACTCACCCTTGCTAATGTAGTGAAGCCCACGTCTGTAAGCTGAGAGCAACGAGCCACTTCTAATATTCTGAAAGGAGAATGAGAGGAGCAAAGACTTAAACAATGGCATCACAACAGTCTGGCAACAGGCTTGAGATAACATTTATTCATTTCTTTCCACAATCTCCATTATTGACCCAGTGTTTACTGCAGGTTTAAATAATCGAATCAATTCAGTGATTAAGATTCAAGATAAGATTCAATGCAAACAATCAAATCTTGTGTTGCAAGAACTAAAAAAAAATCTGTGAGAGAATAACACTTGTTTCAAAAAGTCCAATTTTTATCCATTTCAGAAAATCCTCTTAAAACAAGGTGCAGCATCTGTCAGCCAGGATCAAGACTGTCAATCATTCATTCATGAAATCAATATATTTACTGTAGTAAATCATAAAATAACCATGATGTGTCATCAGAGATTAAGGAACCATGCCAAGTGAAAATACCGACTTCTCCGACAACAACGCTTCAGTCAGTATGTTCTCCTTTGAAATTTCCATTCTGGACCGAACCATCTGTTTTTGTTTGCCCGTTTCTTTGCCTTTCATGTTTATTACAGTTCAAATTAATGCAGAATGCTCACTGAATGAGCAAGTGTCTGTTTATGAGGCCTAAGAAATCATTAATTATCTTATAAAAGGAGTAGATGTTTATAACAATTGCGCAATATGTTAATTGGGGTCTGGCAGGCAGTGAAAACAGGCAGTCACTGAACTCAAACTCCAGGGTGTAAATTTCTGGAGCAGTGGGCTTTTGTTTTCAGGATAATGGGCTTAGCTTTACATTGACAAACAACGCACAGTCATAATCAGCTGATCAGCTTCCAGTGTGGCACTCATCGTTGATTGTCATTGTCAAAATATTATATTGCACTTGTCTTGCGCTCCTGTTCAGTGTCCCTGCAGCCAAACTGCCTGAGCTTCGATTCTGGGAAGGAGGGGGCAGGAGGAAACAACTTGCTTGCAGTCTATGGCTCCACTTTGCTATTTGGACTGCAGTACTCATTTTTGAATGCTAGGGAGCTATATATTATTATAGTATATTATATTGATACTAGCAGCAAAACCAGCGTGTTCAGCAACTTTTTTGTACCAGCACCGAGTGCAGATTGTTAATTAAAACAAAGGAAAAAAAATCCTATTTTTGTGTCAACTGAAATACTAGTGCTGTATCAAAATGTTAAATCTTGGTATTGTGACAACCCTAGTGTGTAAGTGTGTGAACTCACCTGAGGCGAGGGCAGTTTTGTCCCAGGGCGTGCAGGATGGCGTCTGTGATATTGGCACAACCCGACACACACAGAGACTGCAGGCGGTGACAACCCCGGCAAATTGTGATGAGGCCCTCATCTGTGATCTGCTGCTCACAGAAAAGAGAAAGTGCGTGTTTGTGTGTGTGTAGGGTCACTTAAATCCACATCCACTGTGAGATGTGGAGTTTTGTCTTTAAGACATGTACCACCTTAAAAAATACATTTCTTTTCTGTTTGGAGCATTGTTCAAGAAAACGTTTGTTCATAGAAATACACTTGTCTTTCCACACGGTATTGCTCACTGTAACGGGGGACAAAAGCTGTGAAACAAACAGGAGGAACGACTGGGACAAGATGAAATGATGAGTTCCTGAGGTGTGAGATGGGGCAGAGATGTAGAGATGTAGACGGACGAAGAGTAGAGCATTCTGGTGGTGATGAGGAAAAATACAGGCATTGTGTGAGTGGGCTTCAAAGACTATAGGCTGTTCAGGCTGGACGTCCAAAATGGACTGTGAGATGAAGAGCACAACATGTACTTGGTTTGTGTACTTTTCTACTTTTATGCCAAAAGCCCATATTTCATGGGTTTTATGTTGACAAAGAGGCTTTCTACCACCTTAACAATCAGCTAATGAGAGCAATTTCTCTCCCCTGCATTTTCTGTTTTTAGGTTTAGGTTGTTAAAGAAAACTTTGTGGCGATCAGGCAGAGAAAGAACAGGTGAAAATGAGCTAGACAAGAGAAAAGGAAGAGGAGACAAAAGCCAACAAAGAGGAGGAACAACTGGGACAAGATGAAATGCTGAGTTCCTGTGGTGCGAGATAAGAAGAAGATGAAGAGATGGAGGATCAGAGGAGCATTCACGTGGAGATGAAGGACAATATACGCTTTGTGTGAGCAGGAGGCTTCACGGACTAAAGGCTATTCAAACTGGACATCCACAACAGGCTGTGAGGTGAAGAGCACTTTGTGTTCTAGGTGTCCATCAGCCTGTATGCCCTGGAAAGTGACTGACAGTGTTCATGTATTTTTCTGCTTTTAAGCCAAACATCCAGATTCAGGGGTTTTATAATGTTTATGTATTTATATAACCTTTAAGTCTGATAAGGTCCAGACAACCATACTATAAAAAATGACATATTTGGTGGCAATTTCCCAATGGTAGCCTTTTCTTTTACAGAGGGATTCCATTTAAACATAATGAAATGTGCCTACAAAGTGTCACTAAAATGGCAAAGCATGAGTTTGGTTCAACTTCCAGCTGTGTTAACTGTACTTACTGAGCATGTCTGCAGGTTGAGTGTGACCAGCTCTGGACAGTGAGCCCCAATATGCTTCAGAGCCTCGTCCTCTAGCTGTGGAAGAGATCGACATGGGAAAGACAACAGTCATCTTAAATCAAGCTATACTTGTCAAAATGCACTTCTCAAATGACCTTGAACCCATCTAAGCCGTTTTTGTTCTTTGGGAGGGGCAGCTTTACATCAGTGTGACCATCTTAAAATTTTGTTACATATATATCTTTGTGAAATAAATGCACAGCATCATAAGCTAAAGTTGAATCAACACCTCTGGCACCTGTGTGTACATGTTGTGAGTCGTTTTGTTCTTTAAATTAAAAGTCTGTCACATCTGCTGTTGACTGTCATTGTAACAGGATGGTGCGATAAGAAGACTTTTTATATTTGGTGTGAACGGCGTCTGGCAGGTCTTTCCTCAGAAACATCCTCTGTTGCAAACGAAGTGATGCGTTTCAAGTTTGTAGCAGCAGCAACTGCGTTCCATTCAGAGTGAAAAGAAGAGGAACTTGGTAGTTAGTGTGACAAGTGAGGCCACATATGATGAAAGATACAACAAAACACTGCCAACTATAAAAGTGCAGTGTTGAGCAACAAGAACTGTGTACAAATCAAGTTCCTTTCAGGTTGATCCCATTAAGTTACTGAACTAAATGACGGTACACAGAAATACCTTTCCATCAGCTTTTACCACATGTAGTGTAAGGAAGCAACTACCGTTCTTTTTCATTAGCGATTAACCTGCTGATTATTTCCATGGTTAATCATTTAGTCTATGAGATGTCAAAAAATTGTGAGAAATGGTCATCATTTCAATTTCTTAAGAGCCAGAGCAGTGACATCTTCAAATGACCTCTTCTGTCCAACCATCAAACAAAAACCTAAAGACTCTTATTTACTGGTAACACATTTTCTTTCAAGGGACTCATCGATTAATCGACTAATTGTTGCAGCTCTAATGTAGTGGTTGTTTTGCGAAATGTGCTGTAACAACTCTGCAGTTGCCGTTTCCATTCAGTTGATTTGTGCTTGATAAAAGTGTCTGTAAGAATGTGGTAACAGCAAACTCCTCCCGTCTCTTTTAAAGCTACTACAAGGAACTTTAATATTTTTTGATTCTGGGGGACCCTGGGAACAAAAGCGTTAGTGTTTTCACTGTAATAACCACAAAAATAGATTTTCAAAATAAAACTCTCCTCCTGCCTCTTAATTCTTAGAATTACGAAATCTGACATTATGAATAACTTTATAGAAACAGCCGATCCTCTTGTGAATGGTCTCGTTAACTTATGGAGGTCATATAGGGGCATTGAGACCATTTCATAACCAGTTTAAAACTCTTTGTAGGAGCTTTAATGTGTGTTAATCTCTTAAATCAGCTGCTTTAGATGGTTGTTAAGTTCATAGACTTGCCATGCAAACATCAGTTGCTGTGAACGCCCATGTTTTCCCGAGCAGATGCACTGGGACACATTTAGATTTGAAATTGCAAATACCGACTCAGAAATAGCATCTTCAAACTTCCAATGGATTGTAGCTTAAGGCCCTTAGATGTACCTGTGTGCATCCCTTGAGGAAAAGGCCTTTGAGTCCAGGGCAGGAACGCACCAGGGCCTGGATGCCATCCTTGGTGACCTGATCACACCAGGAAATGTTGAGCTGCTCTAGCAGGGGACAACCCTCACTGTCAGGAAGAAAACATGTGAGATGTGTAAAAAGAAAAAAAATGCAAAAAGATAACCATAAAGTGAGTTAAAGCACTTTCAACACGTTATCAAATATTTAATATAGTAAATTGCTGAGGGGATAACAGACAGTATCTGGGGGAGGGGAGGGGGGGGTTGAATAAAGATCCTAAATGTGTTAGATTCAGTGTTCGTATCCATCACAATGCCAATCATACATACCTGAGAGCTTTGAGTGACAGGTTGGTGATTGAGGTACAGGAGGCGAGGTCCAGGTGCTTCAGCTTTGGACAGAACTTACTGAGGCTATTACACGTGCTGCAGAAAAGAAAGACAATGAGGGTTTTGAAGGTTTTGAGGTAGAATTTTGATAGGCTGGTGTCCCAGAAAAATTCACGTACCTGTCAGTGATCTTGGTGCAGCCGTTCAGACTAAGAAGCTCAATGTTTCTACAGTTCTGAGAGAAAGTCCTACAGAAAAACAAAATACAAACATTTAGTCAAACTGAAGTTGCACTTCTCTCCCACAGAGAAGTGCAAGCAGAATTTCATTTTTAGTTTCTGTCGCCAAACT
>JAJHUR010099889.1:0-13916 GCA_027495735.1 Lutjanus campechanus | reverse complement strand
CACTAATTCTGAATCATATTGTAGTATCTGTGAAAATAACTGCAATATGATGTTTTTACCATATTGTACAGCTCTAGGAACAATGTATTACTGCCAGTGGATCTCCTTCAATCTCCTGCTGCTCTTGCTTGTATGAATTCTGATTTGTGTCTGTAGGTCTTCGAAGAAGAAGGATGAGGAGAAACAGAGGAGTTACAACCAGAAGAAGAAGCGACGAAGGATCAAAGTTCAGGAGTCTTCCTCCAGCAATGAGAAGGTGTTTAAAATGCAGAGCACTTCATAGTAGGATATGCCAGGTGCAGGAGATGTACCTTCATAACATTTACCAGTCAAGTCATGCATGACACCTAAAATGTTATTTGAACTTACCCCTGGAGTGTGTTGTGAGGATTACGGAGTGCACTAGCTAATCATAGACTGGCTTGGCTACTGATCATAGAAAGTGAATTTTTTTTCCCTGAGGGCTGAAGATCAGAGGGCTGAACTTAATGTCCATTTCCACAGAGCGGAGAGGAAGGTGAAGACCAGGATGGAGAAGAACGCAAGGGGCGCAAAAAGATCCGCAAAATTCTGAAGGATGACAAGCTGCGGACAGAGACGAGAGATGCTCTGAAAGAAGAGGAGGAGAGGAGGAAGCGTATAGCTGAGAGAGAGGCACTCAGGGAGAAACTTCGAGAGGTAAAACTGAAACAGGCTGTGTGTTCGAAGCTCTGAGCGGTTTCATTCCCAACACTGGTCAAATATATAGTATAGTATATACTGCTCAACCAGTCATGACCTCCTCTACCTGTTATCACGAGACTACCCAAGCTCAAAGTGGATGAGCTATAACCACTGTGAGTGGCCTAGTGTTTTCTTTGTCCACTCTGGGCTTTGCTTAAAGTAATTAAACTGGCTGATTCCAGTCTATTGTGTTAAGCTTCTGATCAGTATGTACATGACAGCTCTGTAGAGGCTTAGTATGACTGATAATAACAAGAAATAATAAATAATAAACTTTAGTCATATAGCAACTTTCCAAAACAGGGTTTACAAGGTGCTTTACAGGATAAAAACAAACAGCAGGAATCAGGGACGTGCTAATCACAAAATATAAATGACCACATACACATTTTTTACACGCGTTTGTCAGTAGGGAGAATTAAGTGCGTATTTAGTTTTCGTAATATAAAATAAAATAAAATAAAAGAGCAGCCACTAGTCTCATTTAATTTCTCAAATCCAGAAATTTTGTGATGTGCAGATACGAATGTATCTGTCCAGTGGCCTTGTCATGATCGTCTTAAGGCTCATACTTTTATGTGGGTTCTCTGCTAGATTGAGTTTACAAGTTTTAATGTTCAAAAAACACATTTTTTCTCATATTGTCCATAGCTGCAACCCCTTTATTCACCTTCAACTGCTGCTTCTGTCTCTCTAGCCCCCCTCCCCATCCCTCCGCCTGGTCTGCTCTGATTGGTCAGCTGCAACATGCCACAACAGGCACCGCAGCTCACAGCTCTACTGCTGTTTGCAGCCAGGGAATCATTATAACACAGTCTAGCTCCACTTGTACTGTGACTATCACCACAATAACCACTGCTAAACCAAAACCTTTGCCTCTGCACTTGTTCAAGACGGAATCTGATCTGTATTGGCCTCAGCTACACTGGCCAGCTGGCCTCTAATTAGGGATGCATGATGGCTATCAGGGCAGATAAATTACCTGCAGATATTGGCCTACCCAGCTGCATTGGTCTATATTGGTCTGATAAACATCAGCTATACTAATATCTAATTTGACTGATTATGAAAGCATTAATAAATAATTTCTTTATTTTGGCAGTTTCTTTTTTCGCATGTGGCTATTGTTACCTACGGGGCATGTAAATGAAGCAAATGTTACATATAGCAGCAACACACACCAACAGGTATGACAACACCTACACCGGGGTGATAAAACAATTGTTGGATCCATCGGTGATGAACACACAATTTATAGCGATTAGAAAGTAGTTTGATAAAATGATCATAATGAATACGCCCTGGCTCATGAACAACCTCATGGAGAAAACTATGAGTGATGTGAACAACCAGTCATGCAACAGCCACAATCCACATGTGCTCCCTCCTGGTTTATTAGCAGTCTATCATGTCCCTATATGTTACAAGTGATGCGTACCGCCAGTGATTACCAGGTGTGTGTTCAGTTGCCTCGTCAGGATGTGACCTACAGCATGGAGTTACTCTTGACACAACAAAACGTGTGAGTGACACGTGAGACAAAGGCCTGCAATATGAGTGTAGATAAAACAGGACACATCAGCTTGCTGGTGTGGTAGATTTTTGGATTTTTGGATTTTTCGGAGAACTATCAGAGAGTGAGGGGCCCCTCAGACATATGGAGGGAGCTCAAAGTAGAGCCACTCTTTCATCACGTTAGAATGAGCCAGCTGAGGCAGAGGAGCTGGAAAGTGTTGCTGGAGAGGGGGACGTCATGCTCGGCCTACTACCATTTCGACTCACAGACCACCAGTGTATGTAAACTGCAGGAATACTAAGACCAGCAATACAACAAACGTGTTACCTTAGCCACATCCATTCTTTGGAGTAAACATGTCGTCAGTCAATACCTACATGATTGATAATTATCATTATCTATCAATATGAAACTTCGCTATCGCAATAGATTTTTCAGCTAGTCCTATTAACACAACAACATACTAAAGGAAACACCCCAAAAAGCATAATATGTGAAAGTTTTATTCAACAAAAATATAGTAATCATGATGCCTTACCAGGGTGGGAAATTAAAGTTTTAAAATGTAAACATCTACCAGCAACTGACAGATAAATGTTGAAATTCACCAGCCACTCAATAGAAGATCGTCACTTTATGAAATCTAAAAGCCACTTTAATATTTTATCATCATTTGGCTGATGGCTGGAGCGAATTTACCACCCTGCAACAACAACACATGGTTGTGGCACACCCTGCATTCGAAGTTTAAATTAATTTAAATACAGTGTTGTGCTTGCGGTTTGTTTTTGTATATAACAGCTGTTTATTATACTCAATTATACTCATGCTGTTTATTATACTATTATACTTCAATTTAAAATAAAGTGTGCATGAGATTAAATCATATGATAAAGCACTTGTATAAATAGTTGGATGAAAGAATAAAATGACTCCCCTCTCCCTGCCTTTGACCTTCTTCAGGTGATTGTGGTGGAGGAGTCTTCCCAGGTGACCTGTCCCATCACCACCAAGCTGGTGCTGGATGAGGATGAAGAGACCAAGGAGCCGATTGTGCAGGTGCACAGGAACCTTGTGACAAAGCTCAAACCTCATCAGGTCGACGGTAAGGACAGAATAAATTCAGTCACACAAAATCAAAGCAGCATTGCATGTGTGAAAACTCAGATGTTCTGGACTAACGTTGGCCCCTTTGTTTTTTTTCCCAGGGGTACAGTTCATGTGGGACTGCTGCTGTGAATCTGTGAAGAAGATTGAGAAGTCTGGGGGCTCCGGTTGCATCCTTGCCCACTGTATGGGGCTGGGTAAAACGCTGCAGGTACGGAGGAGAGAGCAACATGAAAACACTAAAGCTTTGCCATATGGGGGGGATAAAGCAAAACATGCATCTTAAGCTGTACATGCTGTACATGCATCCCAGCCAAAGTTTTCCACACGATTTTACGTGTGTAACCGGTGTGACGATAAACATCTTGAATCTTTAAAAATTGAGAACCCTTGACATAGCCACAGTATGTACCAGGTATTTCTTATTTCGTTTAGTTCTTATTTAGTAACAAAAGTAGTTTGTCTGAACAAATTAAACTGTCACTTCTCACCTTTTCTTTCGAGTACTTAATGCTATAAATAGAATTAAAGACTCATGCACGCCTTCAGTTTCATGTAGGCAGGTGCATAAGAGGAAAATCCATGTGCAAGAGAAGAGAGAATTCCCACACACTCTCTTGCAATATAATTTATTAAAGATACAAGGTCCTTACACCTTCATCAGGTAAAGCAGAGAAACAAAGAACATTTGAGGCAGATAAAACCAACAACTGTGGGACTGATTGCATAACAACTCAGCTCAACACAGGTCCCCGATTCACTTTTATCTGCCTGCAGTGGTCTTTGTTTCTCTGCTTCACTTGATGGAGGTCAAAGGACCGAAAAGTTGTATCTTTAATGAAATTTATTGCAGGTAAAGGACAGTATGCAGGAGTTCTCTTAACTTACTAAATACTAAAAATTCTTTGAAAGTGTTTCCCACTAATGCTAGAGATCAGTAACTCTAACATCTAGCATGAAAGTAGATGAAGTCTGTACTGCTTTTACTTTCAATATTTGCAATATTACATGTAAGAACTGAGCCCTGATGAGTGAATCTGTGTCTGCAGACCTGTGTGGGTAACTGTAGTTCTGTTTTTCCCCTGTAGGTGGTGACATTCCTTCACACTTTGCTACTTTGTGAGAAGCTCGAGTTCACCACAGCCCTGGTGGTTTGTCCCCTGAACACTGTCCTTAATTGGCTCAATGAGTTTGAGAAGTGGCAAGCAGGAATGAAGGATGACGAGTGTTTAGAGGTAAGGAGTTGCATTTGCAATCTTTCAAGTTTTCTCCTGATTTCTGGCTTCTTTTTTCATTGATGTCTTGTATTTACCAGGTGACGGAGCTGGCCACAGTGAAGAGGCCGCAAGAGCGAGCATACGCCCTCCAGCAATGGCAAGAATCGGGAGGCGTTATGATCATTGGCTACGAGATGTACCGAAACTTGACGCAGGGCCGGAACATCAAGAGCAAGAAGCTCAAAGAGACGTTTCAGAAGACACTGGTAGATCCAGGTACAGTGGTGTTGAAATGTGTTTTTAACTGCAAGTTAAAGTGAAAGTATTTAAGACATTTTCCAATATGTTTGAGCTCTTTTTAATGAATTTGAACTGAGAAAAATGCTATTTATATTTGAAATTCTTTCACTTTTGTTTTCTGGCACTGAGTCTGAGCAGTTATATCTGTAATTAATGCAACTTTTAATCACACTGAATTCTTTTCATTACAGTTCATTCTTTTTGGTCCAGCATACAAAATGTTTTGATCTCCTTGTAAGGAAAGATTAAGGACAGCTACGATGGAGATATTAAAGTTTTTAAGTGATGATTCATCAAAGCATAACCAGTCAGTGTTCAGAAACAGTTTATAATTTTATTGCAAATTCACAGCTGACTTCTACTATACATTCACATGCAAATGAAACCACGTGTGGTATTTGTCAGATTAGTCTCTATTTCATATGTTCACATCTGTGGTAATGATTTTGAATTTTGTACATCAGCTGTGATCTGTTCAGACTGTGTAAGAAATTGGAAACATTTGGTTTGGACTAAATCATGGCAGTAATAATTAAAGCTTTAAAATAATATGAATGAAGATCATCGGACATCTCAAAAAGACAGGAGGGTTTTTCAGAATCTTTTCTTGTTCTTTTTTTTTGTTTGTTTGTTTTTTGTTTGTTTTTGTCTCCAATTGTAATTCCACTTATGATCCGCTTTTCTTCTCTCGCGTCAGGTCCAGACCTGGTGATCTGTGATGAAGGTCACATCCTGAAGAACGAGGCGTCTGCTGTGTCCAAAGCGATGAATTCGATCAGGACGAGGAGGAGAGTTGTTCTGACTGGAACACCTCTTCAGAACAACCTCGTCGAATGTGAGTCTGCCTGGTCATACAGAACCAATCGCAGTTTAATGGCAGCAACATATTGAATGTGTTTTTCTTGATGTTATTTCAATGTGTGTACACCTCATTCATCATAAATACATGTTTTATGCTTTCACTAACGTCAGGCTGGAGATGTACTACCTACTATATCTTTAAACATTACAGTTACAGCTGGAAATAGCAACAGAAATAAACCAATTTGGTGGTGATCAGTTGGTAGAGCATTCGCCCCATGTATGGAGGCTGCGAGTCCTCTGCAGCTGCCGTGTGTTCAGCTCCCACCTACAGCCCTTTGCTCCATGTCTCTCCCCCTTCCTTGTGATATCTTCAGCTGTCCTGTAAATTAAAGGCATAAAAGCCCAAAATATATTTAAAATAAAAGAAATAAACTAATTTGCCGATTTCACATATCTTGGCAATAAACGGTCAGCCTATAAACAATGTTAGACCAAGATTTTGTGTGGCTTGGAATGTATGTTAACCTTGTGATATGTGTCTCCTTACCAGACCACTGCATGGTGAACTTCATCAAGGAGAACCTGCTCGGGTCAATTAAGGAGTTCAGGAACCGCTTCATTAACCCCATCCAGAACGGTCAGTGTGCCGACTCCACACTGCACGATGTACGGATCATGAAGAAGAGGGCTCACATCCTCTATGAGATGCTGGCTGGCTGTGTCCAGGTAAACAAAAAAAAAAAACTTTGTAAAACTATGAACTAGGGCAGAACAATTAATCGAAATTTTATCAGAATCATAATATGACCTACTGCAGTTTTCATATTGCAAGAGGTGCTAAATTTGTTGAAGGTGAAATGTGTGTCAAAACACCATTTTAGATTAAATATTGTGGTGCTGGAGAGATTACCTGGCCTCACACATCATATTGCACAGACTTGAAAATGACACCTTGTAATATCGCAAATCATATCCCAATTGCAATATCAGTCAAAATAATTGCAATTAAATATTTTTTGAAAATCTTTCAGCCCTGCTATCAACTTAGATTCTCTTTGACCTCCTTGTTGCCTCCTGAACAGCATTAATTATTTCTGCTTCCTACAGAGGAAAGATTACACAGCGCTCACAAAGTTCCTGCCTCCCAAACACGAGTATGTGTTGTCAATCCGAATAACTGGGATCCAAGCTAAACTCTACAGATACTACCTGGAGCACTTCACAGGTGAGAACCATGCTCTAATGCAGCGTTTTGTGGCTCAGGAGGAGCACTGGGTATTTAGAGCCGCTTGCTTGGTTCAAACTGTTCTGATTCTTTCGGGTGTTGTGTTGGGAGCAACAGAGCCTCTAGAGGCTGCTAACAGAGTTTTTACAGTGTGATGTCTGACAGAGATTTAGCCCAATCGTAGACTTAAACAAAATTCAATAGAGAATTCCACTGGAAAACATGCGTAGTCGCGGACTAGGCTAAATCTTGCTGCAGGAGTCTTGTTTCTCTTAAATGTGCTCTCTTGACTGGATGTCATTTACTCAGACAAGGTTTTTAGATAAATGGAAGGCCTTTCTGGTCTCTCACTTTTTCGTGCTGCATTGTTAAGTCATTTAGTGGACTTTCCTCTCAGAATGTGGCCCAGGACGTACGCCTGTGTGTGCGTGTGTGTGTGTGTGTAAGAGTGGCAGCTGGCAGAGTGCCGCAGGCAGGGTTTAAGCCCAGTTTCCCACGTCTCCCTAATGAAGAGCTCTGGGAGAGAGGGAACAGAGGGTGGGGGGTAAAAGGGGGGAATGTGGGGGCACAAAGGAAAGGGAAAGAAATTTAGAGGCAGGAGGGGCCAGAGGTTTTACACCAAAAGCGAAAACAAAGAACAGGAGAGCCGGTATGTAAGAAGAGGAGTGATGGGGGGGGTTTGGTGGTATGTGCTGTGGCTCATTAGGCCGGGTTGTCCACAGGGCACAGTGCTGATGTTGTGACTGTGGCTCTGGACCTCCTCAGTAGTGTCTTTAGACCCAAGACCACCAGTCAATCTGCTGTTGCTGCTTATGTAAAACCTACCGTAACTTCTGACCTCCCTGGGTCTGTGAAGGCCGAGACACAGAGCAGATTTCAGCAGCTGCCACTCACATTAGTTCATAAATCCACTGATTGGACAGATCAGACTGGACAAGATGATGGCTGCAACAAATGATTTATTTCATCGTTTATTCATGTTGATTATTTTCTTAATATTTGCATTCAGGAACCTGGAGTCGAAGAATTTTGACTTCTTTCTTTAAAAATCACTCAAAACGGCTTGTCAAAATAGTTCCAAATCAGTTTAATCGTTGACAACCAATGCATCAATTGACTAATCATTGCAGCTCTGTTGGAGATAGACTAATAACAAATAGCTCCAGAGTGCTGTTAAGTCCAAAAGTCATAATTTACTGAAAAAGATAGATGTAATTATTTCCAAAATTCACGTTTCTTCAGTCCATATTTGTTGGCATTTCACTTTTCAAAAAGAACTTTTACACTGCATTGAAAAACAACTGTTGGCTCTCCTGCTTGCTGCACACAGACACACACACACACTTGTATGAACAGGGCAGTCAAGCAGCAATCTTTAAAAGCACCGTAAATTATATTTATGTTGACAAAACCGGTGAATTGTATTCTTTAGAATCATTTTATTCAAATTGAAGATTTTATTTTTTAGAATGATAACATCATAAAATGTGATGACAGACATTCTAAGTTTCGTTTTAAAACTTCAATAGAACAAAAATGACATTCATTACAGCCGTAGTATAAATAATAATGACTTTATAATAATGGGCGGACATTGACTTTCAACTTTTGTTGCACTACATACATTTTCCACACTCATCTGTATGCATGAAGTGATTGAGGGCACGCTGTCAAGTACATAATGCAAACACACATCCATCTTCCTCCTCAAACTCTTTCCCTTGTGTGCAGGTGTGGGGAATGCTTTGGAGGGGGGCCGAGGCCGCGCGGGGACCAAACTCTTCCAGGATTTCCAGATGCTCAGCAGAATCTGGACCCATCCCTGGTGCCTTCAGCTGGACTACATCAGTAAAGAAAACAGGGTAGGGCTGGGGAAGACGGGATGAAACCACACTAAACACCAAGTGAAAAACTGGGAATACATTAGTGAAAATCACACACACACTGTGGGAAAACAATAAGAAACGTAGTGCTGACAGGTCATCCACCAGGGGAGAACAACACACATATCGCCACTGTGGTGAAATTTTTCCCTTATGCATCATTTCTGCTACCCACGATCCAGCTTTGGGTGTTTGGTTGACCTATATCATCACACGGTCGAGACTCACGCGAGTATACTCTCTCTCTCTCTCTCTTGCAGGGTTTCTTTGACGAGGACAGTATGGATGAGTTCATTGCCTCAGAAACAGACGAATCCTCCATGAGTCTAACCTCTGAGGACGAGAAGTCGAAAAAGTAAAATAAGACTGAACTTCTCTTTGTTGTACAATTGTGCAGAGATGACCTCATTTAACTGCCCTTCTCTCTTGCATCTGTTACTTTTGCTGACCCCGTCTCCTCCACCGTTCCTCCTTCCTAATAGGAAAAAGAAGCAAGGGAGGGGAAAAAAGAAGGGATCTGATGACTCGGACAGTGATGACGTGGAGGTCATCAAGGAGTGGAACACAAGCTCCCGGGGCAAAAACGGAGAGGGTCGAAGCAGACCAGAGCCTGTAGAGGAGCGTAAGTTTGTCGTACATATGGGAGCATTATGGACAGTTGGCTGGATGTTAGAGGTGCCAGAACTGCTAGTACAGGAATATCTGAGGTTTGGCCTCTGCTCAGTATGATTACTCCTAAACACATAGTAGTTAGTAGCTCTGTAGCAGGCAGCTTTATTATTACAAGCTCTTTTTTTGTTTGAAGATAATCTGGAAAATATTATGCAGATATTATGTTTTGTGATACTGCATCGATTCTCAAAAACACTGTATCATGGTACACGCAAATATTAAACCCCCGACCGCTGGATAGCAAAAGTAAACTTGTTTTAAATTGAGATTTTGTGCCTATGGCGGTGGGTTTTTTGTACTACTTGACAGTAAACTGCACAAATAAGGTAGCCCAAAATTAGACAAAAAACATGACAGCAGTCATTAAGAGCTTGGGCATATGAGCATGTGCTGAGTCATATGAAAAACAGTAATATTTAATGAGATCCTGTAACTGTAGCGTAGCAGAAAAAAATGTGTTAGTGAAACCTTGTCTTTGTTACAGCTTGTTGTTGTAATACTGTCTGTGATGTTACTAGGTACTGAAACATTAAAATATGAAAGGAGGCAACATCAACACAGCCAAGGGAATCACTCTATTTTTTCCCTGATAATATTGTCTTATCTGAGTTTTCATTGTTTCCGCCGGTTGCCTCTGAGAGGAAGTTGTGTTACTTCAGTCAGCCATAAAGCTTGTCAAACTTAGGTTACAGTTAGTTTTTGCTGCCACAGAAAAGAAAATACCAGGTTATGTAATGCATATATGAAAATACTCCAGTACAAGTAAATGTTCTGCGTTCTAAACCTTACTAAGGTAAATGTATGTGGATATTTTAGCAAAATGTCATTAAAAGTATGTAAAATAAAAGTAGCCATTGTGCAGTAAAACGTTCCCGACACTGTTTTACTATCATCTTTTTAAGGTTGTAAATTTCACAAATATAACAATAATTATAATCATATATCATCAAACATGTTTAACACTTTAATATGTCAAACACATGAGCACCTGTGAGTGCTGGTGACTCGCTACATTTAAAACCTATCAACATCACTGGACTGTACCAACTGCGTGAAGACTAACCTGGTACTTTGTGCATCCAACAGCTCAGCCCACTGGCTCCAGACCAGGCAGTCCCCTTCCTGACTGGCACAGGGAGTTTGTCACTGAGGCCGACGCTGAGATCCTGGAGCACTCTGGAAAGATAATGCTCCTCTTTGAGATCCTGCGTATGGCAGAAGAAGTAGATGATAAAGTGTAAGTGTGTCTGTACTTGATTTGCTAATAAAACCTTTCTAGCGTTTTCCTGTTACGCAGTTGGTTTTGCACTGTGAAGGCTAAAACACACGACCTCCGGAAATCAGCTGCCCTTATTATTTTCTATGAACAAGCCCCACAATGGTGGCAGGCAGCCACCCCGCAGGACTTCACACCACTGTCCTATTCACAGCGTTGCCACTCTCCTCGCAGTCTCCCCACCCTCCCGCTAACATGGGAGCTGAACTTCTTCTCCTTGTCTCTGTCTCTCCTGTGCGTAGAATAATGGAGAGAGAAAAGAGAATCTCTTCCATACCCTTTTTCTATTTGGCTTGACTTGGTTTGACTCTGTACGTCAGCCCAGCATAGCAGGATCTCTCAATGCTACCGAGGTGTGTGTCTTTTAGCTGATACACGCCTTAAGTCAAACAGCTGATGCTGGAAGTTTCATTTTCTTTAAATTCTTCAGAATAAAAGTACCCCATTGTTTAAAAGCTTTTATTATGAAGCAGCAACAGGACTAAACAGGACACCCTGTCAGCTAAAAGTGAACATGATGAAATGGCAACATAAAGCAGAAACCTGAAAGTACAAGCAGTGACACAAGAGAGAAACTAAACTTTCAACCGCAGAGATTCATTTAGAATCTACTAAAGTACTGTGAGCTGAACACACTCAGCATCACACAGTGTGTTGTGAGCACAGTCTCACAACACATGCTTGTTTTAGAGAAGAGAAGGAGGGTCGGAGTTGCTTAGGTCGAGAAATATCCCAAGCCCAGTATACTGTATGTGGTTGACACGTTGCAGTGCCGTGTTTCTTATTTGTGTTACGGTGTATATTCTGTCCTCAGGTTGGTGTTCAGTCAGTCTCTCATCTCTCTGGACCTGATTGAGGATTTCCTGGAGCTGTCTTGCAGAGCTAAAGATGAAGAAAAAATCTCTCCATACAAAGGTACACTTTTAGTGACTAACTTTATTTATTAAAGAAGTTCTCACTGTTCTTCACTGATTGATCCTACAGTTCCCTCTTAATGTTATGATTTGAAAGGCTGCTCTTGGTTTCATGATGTGCTAAAATCACAGAGCAAGGTTTGATATTCTAAGCCAGCTACTGACTTATGGAGCTCGAGGAGCCCAGTCCGTCTGTCCTGAGGTTCATTTTTGTGGTTTTACACTGTAGTCTTTGAACTGACTAAACTGTGTGTGAGATATTAAAAAATCCTAACATTAGCGTTGGAGCAGCCTGAAGTATTTTCATATGGAGATGCAGGTTTCACACGCGTAAGACAGCCCACATGTAACATGTTTTCTTGTACACACTGGTGTGCTTGTTACCCTTAAACGCACACAGACACACACATGCACACTGCCGCTGGTGTAAGGTCATGTTCCTAATTAAACTTCAGCAGCTGTTTTTACTTTCATTTTGAAAATGATTAGACCTTGACTTTTTATTCCACAAAAAAATGTTTGCTCAAGGGTTTGTAATTTGTAATGAAAAGATCACAGTGCCGTAATTGGAAACATACTGAAATGTTGGTTATGAAGGCTGGTGGAGGGGGGGTTGCCATCTTGAAGGCTAAACACGGCTGGCCTCTAACCAACACAGCCATCTATCTGCTGTCTGCTAATACCCAAACTAAATCCTTCTGACAAGGGAAAGGCCCGGTTGACAGTGACACGTGTGTTTTTGAAGGTTTTGTGGAGACTAGACATCAGTGTTGTGTAGTCAAAGCAGATTTTTTTTTTTTAACTGTAATGTGTCTGTGAAGGTGAGGGCAAGTGGTTCAGGAACATTGACTACTATCGCCTGGATGGCTCCACCAGCGCCACCACCAGGAAGAAGTGGGCCGAAGAGTTTAACGACACCAGTAACACAAGGTAATATACAACACATTTTTCACTGTTGACGTCTAAAGTGTAAATGGTTTCACAGTGCATTTTTAAGCACTTAATCACCTGTCTGTCCTGCTGTCTTTTATTTTCCAAGAGGTCGTTTGTTCCTCATTTCCACAAGAGCCGGTTCTCTTGGCATCAACCTTGTGGCCGCCAACAGGGTCATCATCTTCGATGCTTCCTGGAACCCCTCCTATGATGTCCAGAGTATCTTCAGGGTCTACCGCTTTGGCCAGCTTAAGACCGTCTATGTGTACAGGTTCCTGGCCCAGGTGAGCTTAAAAAAACTCCTTTTGTTGTTTCTGTGGCAGCGCTGTTTGATTGGACACCAGTCATCAACGAAGAGATGATTCCACACACATCATCAGTGATCATCATTTCTACTGCTTGTTTATTATTGCCGTTAAAAGGTTTCAAGCACCATTTGTATAATCTACTGTGGTTTTTGACATTGTGAGTTTCTGAATATCCAGATCTATAAACAGTTAAACCTGTGGTTAAACCTCTTTCATTATTATCTTTCAGGGTACAATGGAGGAGAAGATTTATGACCGTCAGGTAACCAAACAGTCTCTGTCATTCCGCGTGGTGGACCAGCAGCAGATTGAGAGGCACTTTACGACGAATGAGCTGGCCGAGCTCTACACCTTTGAGCCGGACTTGCTCGATGATCCCTCAGGGAAGAAGAGCAAGAAAGCCACGCCTGTGCTCCCCAAGGTAAACAGATGTATGCATTGTATGTACTGGGGATGTTCCAATACCATTTTCTCCTTCCTGATACAGGTACCTTCAGTTTGTATATCGATCCAATACCAGTGCGTTCTTCAAAAAAAACAAAAAAACAAACTCATCGTTCAGTCCACTCAGTAAAGACTCTGTTTTATTTTTACCCACAACCCCAAAAGAGTTCTGTCCAATCCAGTTCATAATAACAAAGGAAGGAAAGACTTTTCGGAAAATCTCCTCTGGGCTTTACCGAAAATCCCCACAAAAACCAACCAAATCAAGAAATAAAACTTGAAATAACAGAGTCTCTACTTGCTGTTTAGTTATATATATACACTACTCACAAAAAGTTAGGGATATTTGGCATTCGGATGAAATTTCAGAATGCACCTAAAGTGCACTATAACCTTTACAGGTCAGCTTAATTTGACCTTCTCTAAACTTTTGAATGCACATGTCCAACTGTTAAATGTTTCAATACTCATCGCATAACATGTTGTTCTCTAACAAGGTAATTAACCGCAAAAATCACAACATGTGTCTGATCCATGAATCGACCACTAAATGTTCTGGTTCAATGACAATTTGTATTTAAACCGTCCTCTTCA